>JACJUY010003843.1:25823-45457 GCA_014220935.1 Platorchestia sp. MABIK | reverse complement strand
ACAGCAATTAAAGCAAAATTGCTGTAAATTGAATGAAATGAATGAAAAATCATTCATTAACTTTATAGTAGGGATGCTCGATCAGAGACTATTTAATTCCATTCTCTTTACTCCAACAACATTGGTCGCTAGAGCAAAATCGCTAAGCGTATGTGTCAGTGCAATTGGAAATAGAGACATCCTCCCCCAAAAGCGTTTTATGTTCTCCGTTTTGCCTTTGTGTTAAAGGTATTTATGAGCTTTGAAACTTAGTGTCAACTAATCAAGGAGACCCTTTTTATGTTTCCCCCTCCATATTTCATTCAACCATTGTCATTGCCATTGAAATACCTCTACTGGTTTTAGAACAAATTAAACATTTGTAAGTTGAAAATTAATTTACAACCAATGTTGGAACTAATTTTTTTATTCAGTTTTTCTGGAGACAATGTATTTTCTATCCTTATTTGTGTGGTACACGCAAAACATATTCAATAAGGTAGTTACCATGTATTTATGATATGCATTTATTCACGAAAAGATGGTTTCGGATTTCTGCCATATCGGCTATTTGATTTTGAACACAGAACTATTTAATTCAACCTAGTATACTTTCAACATCACTCCCGGATATTGCAGAAGCCAAAGCTCATTTGTCAAAATAAGTAAAGAGAATCAAGAGCGTTTTACAGCAATGAGTCACTGTTGTTTTATTTATCATTATTATTATATGAATTTATTTCATTATCTAATTTAAAATAATTTGGCCACGGGAATACATTATCATGTTTTTCCTTCAATATTTTCCATAAACATTGTCATTGCTTGTTATGACACCCTTGTACGTCTAAAACCAAAGATCTTTGTTTAAAATAGTTTAAATGCTAAGGCTAGTTTTGCAGCAATTATAATGGAAATGAAAGTTTCTTTTGTTGTATAATTAGTATTTGAGTGCAAGTCCATCCCATCCGAGTACCGAAATTGGCATTGAGATACGGACTTAACAGTGAAAATGTTTGTTTTAATGTTGTATGCGTTTCATATAATATTATTTTACCCTCGTGTGATAGTTTCTCGTTTCTGAAGCTCGGGGGCACATTGTGACAGCATTATATGAGTAGTCAATTTCACGAATTGCTCCATTCGTGTCGTAAAATCTTTTGGTTACCATTTTGCAGCACTAATTTTTTCGTTTCTGACTCTACCAGCATTATTTATGTAGAAATAACGTGAACGCGTGGTGTGGTATAACATTTGCTCTGAGCTCGTTTCTCGGTCTACAAATTGATATGTAAGCACGAAATTTCTAACTCGCCAACCTTTTAGTATTAAACGCAGAATTATTTACATCGACCGATCTTACTTTCAAAAATTAATCCGACATTGCAAAAGCCGAAGCTCATATTTCAATGTGAGTGGGCGTTAACAAAAGCGATTTTTCTCTCAAACTTTTGTTTAACAATAATGATTTGGCTATTAAAATACCCGTGTATGTTTAACAACTAAGGATCTTTATGTTGAGACATTTAAAAAAACAATTTAATACAGTTCAAAAATCAACTTTTTTCCAAAATGAACTGTTTTTTTTCTCTCTCTACAGTCAGTCAAAGAAGGAAACTACTGGTGGCCATCCTAAAGTGCGGCAGCTTAATGAGCGGAATTCCTAGTACGGAAAGTTATCTTTATTCATTCTTCACTGGTACTCCGTACATTCATTGCTGCATTCGTGGAGAGTAGCCTCCGTGACCTATTCTTTTCGAAAACTCGGCGGCCCTGCACACGGAAATCTTCCTTCGCACCAATAATAACTTTCGCAAGAGTGTAGTGGTCGTTGGTGTAACTTACGAGGGTTACCGTCTGCCCAGTGTCGAAATTTTTACGTATTAAATGTTCCTATTTCTTTTCGTAATTGCAGATCAGAAAGGCTCTTCGGGGAATGCTACAAATCTTGTTCCTTCACGAAGTTGTGCAGGTTTCTTGTTCCTTGCCACCCAATTCATGAAAATGGAAATAACAATCGATGGACCAACAGTGGCTTAAAGAAATTTTTGTAACCACCATAATTCCTTATTTCTATAAATTTTCAACGTAGCTGCGTTCTCTTCGCCTGACCCTGCATTATTTATCTGACCCAAAGGGTCATGGGTGGTCTAGTTACTCTAGTATGTTTATAAACTCTGATAATTCACAGTGTAACAAAATTTTGATTTTTTTCAGTCTTTGGTCAATTAATGTTATTTTCTATTTCCTTTCATCTAAAAAACAAAGAATATAATGATCATTCTCATCAAACTTTTTTTCTAAGCTGGCCAGCAATGCTTTGAAACTTGCCTATTATAATGGGCTCATTTCAATTATCTCCATCAATCCTGACAGATTCTACACTAATTTGGTGAAAAAAATAAAAGAACTTTCTAGATACTCCAGATCCTTCAAACTTTTCTTTATTCTTTCCAAACCTCTCATGAACTTCTAAAACACTCTTGCAATGCATGTGGCAGTATAAATGCAGGGAACGTATGCTCAGCAGGTCAGTTCACTTCTAGCCGTCACTTTGTAAACAAGTCGATCATCACCAGCCATTATTCATCAAGCATGGCATCCAGAGGGTGTAAGCATTGGGCAGACGCATTTTGTTGCGTGTTTGGTGAGTTTATCAAATTTAGGTCAAAAAAGTACTCTCTGGAGAGATCGCTGAAAATGCGTGAAGCCAACAATGCATATTTCGGCATGCCTGTCGGGGATCAGGACAAACCTTGGGCACCTCATTTCACCTGCGAACACTGCAAAAGAACTCTGGAAGGTAAGCAAAACACTAAAATATACACATACAGTAAATAATTTTTTATTTTAACATAGCCTATTGCACTGAGGTGAACATAATTGTTTTTCTATATGTTTTTGTATGTTTTATATGTTTTTACATGTTTTTATTCTGTTTTTTTACAGGTTGATTCTAAGGGGAAACCAGGGCTATGAGATTTGCAATTCCCCGAATTTGGAGGGAACCAACTGATCACTCAAGCAATTGCTTTTCTGTATAGTAGACCCTTCCAAATGACGAGCAGGCAAAAATGCGCCTGCTTTCAAATATCCTGACCTGTCATCCATCGCGCCAGTGCGACACTGCTCTGAGCTCCCGGTACCACTCCTCCTGAGAAAGAGCAGCTGTGTTTAGAAAAGGAAAATAGTTCAGAAGAATATGAAAACACTGATCCAGAGTTCAGAGACGCAACTGATGAGAGAAATCCATACTACCCCAGCCAAGAAGACATCAATGACTTGATCAGAGGTCTTGGCCTCACGAAGTCAAATGGCGAGCTTTTGACGTCGAGACTCAAACAATGGAATTTGCTTGATGAGAGAGAGCATAAAACAGGTCAGCGAAAGCGTCACCATCATTTTTCAATCTATTTCACTTGTCAAGAGGAGCTTTGCTTCTGCCTCAATGTGACCGGTCTGTTTGAGGCAATTGGAATTATGCTTAACCCCAAACAGTGGCGGCTCTTTATCGACAGGTCGTGCAGAAGCCTCAAATCAGTGCTATTTCATAACGGGAATGTGTACCCATCCTCACCCTCGCCCACTCTGCCCAGCTCAAGTAGGAATTCAAGAGTGTCAAGATCTTGTTAGATTCCTTGAAATATGAAGAGTACCGTTGCGAGGTTACAGGAGACTTCAAAGTGGCTTTCCTGGTGGGTCTCCAAAGCGTCTTTGCCAAGTATCCTTGTTATCTTTGTCTTAGGGACAGCAGGGGTACCATGGCACACCACCTCAAGCGGGATTGGCTACAGCGAACAAAGTTTAGAGTGGGGAAAAAAACGTCAAGTGGGAACCATCGTTGGATCCCAGAAAAGTACTTTTTCCTCCACTCTTAAAACTGGGCCTGATGAAACAATACGTCAGAGCTCAAGATTAGGGGTCACCAGCTTTCAGGTACCTCCAAGAATTTTTCCAAAAATTGTCTGCAGCGAAAGTTGAAGCCAGTGTCTGTATTGGTAGACAAATAAAAAAGATCATGGAGTGCAATGAGTTTCCCAAAAATCTCTCAAGGATAGAGAGAGCAGCATGGGACAGCTCTGTCGCGGTAGTTCTTGGTTTCGTAGGGAATCATAGGGCCAAAAACTATGTGGAGCTTTTTGAGAACTTGGTGACAAACTACAGCAACATGGGTTGCAGGATGTTCCTTAAAGTCCATTTACTTGACGCCCATCTTAAAAATTTTAAGGAAAACATGGGAGCGTACTCCGAAGAGCAAGGCGAGCGCTTCCACCAAGATATATTGAACTTTGAACGGCGCTACCAAGAGTCTTATGATGAAAACATTGTGGGAGACTACATTTGGGGGCTGTTTCGTGAAAGTAATCTACAGTTTAAGCGTAAATCTAGAAGAACTACTCATTTCTTATGTGTCTATTGTCTCACTGGTGTAATTCTAGAATAAATAAATACTATTACTGCATTATTTGTCGTTTTTTCTCTACTTTGTTCAAGTCAAACTTCAAATATACCAATTCGTCCCTACGAGAATAAGTATATTAAAAAAACATTATCAAGGACACATAAGTTAAATTAAAAATAAATATAAGTTTTTTTCACGTTTTCATGACATAGGCAATAAGAACAGTTTCAACTCAAGGACAAAAACTTTGTTACACGGTGTATTCTAGTTTGCTTGAATGCTTTGGTATTCGCTTGCTTCTTAGTCAGCTTCAAGTTTACTTTCAATTGTGACAAAGGGGAAAGTACAACTTCGTTTTCATGGAGGAGATACATCAAGTATTGGAAATTAAGCAGGATGCCAGTATTAGAAAGATTCTGGATTCAGAAAGCCTAGCATATGTTCTCGTCTTTCTATCTCCCTTAGCGTAATGTCTATGTTAAAATTTCTGCTATCCATCATTCCGAATAAAAAGCAAATCGGAGGAATGATGTCTTAGTTAGCTCTTGTTCATCTAACCTGGTAAAAAAGCTCTCTCAGTTTCAGGAACTCTGCAGGGGAATAAGCTTCCAAGCGAATAAAAAATACTGAAACAGTTAAAGAATTGAAAACAAATAGTCATAACATCTCACACCTCTGCCATAATCAATTACTTGCTGTAAAATCTCGCTATTCAACGCCGCTTACTTGTCTAATTGAAGCGATCGCTCGGATACCTTAAGACTGCTCATAGCTGCATCTAGGACAGCATTACACACATTTTGAAGCTAAACGTTTTATGTTTACATTCGGCAATTTTATGCTTGCTCACATTTTTCTACTTATGGCGTTTTTTTTTACTCGTTGCGTTTCCTACGGTTGCATTGCCGATTCCGCATTTCTTCTGCGCATTTTTTACTAGGCTTGGAGCGAAGACTGCACCCTAAGCTTACAAATAGTACAGTTGGTCATGAAACCATGCTTATGTTCATTTATATTTTATGTGAAAAAATTTCTAAGTTATTAGTTAATTTTAAATTTTATCAATCCACCCCCGTCTTTCTATTTTATCTTATGTATTTGATCTTTCCTAGCTCTACCTTTCGTCTACCATGGTATGCGTCATGTGGAGTATAGGATTGCAGCGAAACTAATTCACAATGAGGATTTCATGTGGGAGACGTAGTGATGAGTAAATGAGGAGAACAAATGCGTAGTTGTGAATTGCTGACTCTAGTGAAGCGAGATGGGGCGTGAACTTAAATTAAGTGTTCGGCGAGTGTCCTGCCCCTTCTGAACTGCAGAGTTCGGGCGATGTGAGCTGGGGCTGGAGTGAGCAGCACTGTGCCATGTTTCGCTTTTTGCAGCCGTGCTAACGGCCAATGCTTCTTTGAGCCCGGAAGCGTTGAGTGAGATCTGCTGGTGCTGCCTGTGGTTTGCGGCACGTGTTTTCCTGCCGCGGAACTGGACTGGGCGAAAGTTAGCGATTTTGTTTTGGGAGTTATAAATTCCATCGTAAATTCTTGCATCGAAATTCAGAACGTTCTGTTATTTTGGGCCCCGTTTCACTCATTGTTGGGCATCCAACAGTGGTGCAGAGCATGCTTCATCCCACCGCTTTCTCCGTCACGTAGGAGGAAAGCGTTGAACTTTGGAAGAGAAAGTCGCGAATTTGAGTTACCACGACTGAACATAACATTTGCCGGACTGAGCGGCTCTTCTGATGATACAGATAATGAATTGGTGAGTAAGAAAGGATGTAGAAAAATCTCCCTACTGAATACGCTAGCCTTTTACTCATATCTTCCTCACTCAAATGTCATGAACTGGAAAGTAGTTGTAATTGCGTTTGACTGAGAAATTTTTGTCCTTACGACTGTGCAGTCAAAGCGTTCTTCACAGCTCAGTCTGAACGCGGAGTAATCGAATCATTAAACGGAAAACCTCCGATGATTTACAATGATCAATCTCTAGAAGATAACCTACGTGCTAGTAAGAAACATGAGAGGCAAAAGAATACACGGTTTTACAGTACAATGCAGTATGTACTTATGATGTTACTCCTATTGAAGTACTGGAGTGTTTTGTCGACGTAGAACACAGAATGAGAAATATTTTAACATACGTACTATTTTTTTAGCCTACATCAAGTCATTTTTCTTTGAACTCCTTCCGAACTATTTTTGAGAATTGTTTAATTACGTTCTATTAATTGAATAGCACTGAGGAAGTATAGCTACATAATCATATCAGATGCTACAAAGGCGCTGCTCAAACGCTACAGATGCTCTGATGTCCGTCATTTCCCGGGTACGACGCGGGTCTCAACTTGTCTCATTCCTGATCCGAAGTCTTAGGGGACAGCCGTGAGCTCTGCAGCTCAACATCCTCCTCTCCCTCCTCACCGCAACCGGTCTGAACGAAGCTCCTTTTCCGACTTCCGGACAACTTCTACGGCCGCGAGGGCTCCAAACTTTGGCAGCGAGGGAGACCAGAGTCCACCGTTGAGGGCTCTGATAATTTCTGGATTTGGTCGCCAAGCTTTCCCTTCAGTGATCTTCGAGGCCAAATCTTTTACAAAATAGGAGGGAGCTCAGGTCTCGGAAGTGGACTCGCGGTAGCGTATGTGCCGCAGCAATGATGCCGAAATTACAGAAGTACAGAAACGAGTTAATAAAAAAACGGAATTGGGTTCTGTGTGACTTCTGTCGAGACCCTACCGAGAGGAATCGAGGACTGAGCCAAGATCTTGAACTCGAGCATTAGTCGTGAGGAAAAATTTCTCAGCAGATTTTATTTGCAGCTCCAGGAGATCAAGGAGATTAGGTCTAGAAGTTTTTTGCCTCAGCTGACCTATCCATTTTAGGTGTACGTGACGCTTCCTATAGTGATAACTATAAAAATGTATCCCGATTCTCTCCTTCGTACTTACAAGTTCGCAATTTAACGAGAGAAGTGTTGTGCTATTTTATTAGGGTTTGAGCGTCTTCTCATCTCCCTCGCTCCTTGTATGTCATTATGTTCAAATGATACGAAGGATCAAATCCTGCTGTCGCTGTAGTAGGACGCACAGGGGTAACATGAGAACCACAATGTTAATTTATCCATAAAATTTCCAAGCCTGCGTGTCGGAAAGATTTCACCCTGAAATTGAGAATTTTGCTTCAATGACTTGACGCGAATAAATAGACAACTCATATCTTATTTGTTCTTAAATTTTTCAATATTTTGACCAAATCTTATTGTCATTCTATGTATCATTTGTTTAGTCTCATCAAAATTTTTTATTTAACATACAGGTTTAATCTCTCAATCGTTGTTTTACAGCATTTCTATTACTTTTTTTTTCGTTAAAGTCGTTGATCGTAGCTTTTTAAATTTAAAAATGATAGATGTGTGAATGATATTAAGTGTTTGGCTTAGACGGGACACTTCTTTAAAGTTTATTCTATTTTAATGAACTGTCTCTTACCATCACTGGAATACGTATAAGCATGCAAACTATTCCCCAAACCCAAAATTTTGCGGGTTAACTTTGCTTAGTTTTCTGGTATTTTATCACTGTAGACGTCACTCATCAATTATCTTCTTCCTGTATCTGCCTCGCTCTTCATTTCTCGACACTCTGTTGTCGATGCTTGCAAAATGTAACTGGTCCAGGGAAGGGGCAAATGGCGGCGTCTCGATACCAATAACAGGGATCGCGCCTTGTCCTTATCTCTCGGAATGGACTTTAGATTAGAGCGAGACCCTGGCGTGGAACGGCAGTCCCCAAGCCCAGCTTCGCTGAACAAACGCCGGATATAGAAGCGTGGCCTCCGCGCCGACCGCCTGGCGATGGGGCCGTCTGCAGGAGATACTTTTCATTTATGGTTTGCATTTTTAGCTTTGGAATTTTTATTTTTAAAGGTTTACCATATATCAGGAACATTTCCTTTTTTAGTTTGGAAGCTAATGTTGAATGAATAATTATTCATCATTGTAAGATAACGCATAAAAAATATTTTTGCCATTCGTTCGTTGAGATGAACTCAACTACGCTTTCATGTCCGTGACGCTAGCGTACCGAGGAGGGTGCATAGTGAAAATTTTGCCCCCTTTCATTTTGTTTTCCTTTTTCGAACGTTTTCGTAACATAATTTGATTAATTACGCTCTTTTTCCCTTGAGGTGATGCAGCAATATTGGGGTACTGTTCTTACGCATCCCTCAACGAACTGCACGATCTACCGCTCTGAATAACCTGAGACATGGAAGCCCTGAGGTAATTCTATAACACGGTGTTTTTTAGCTATTGCACGTCTGAAATTTAAAACTAATATTGAACTGAAGCTCAACATATGCTGCACCGAACTCGTACGAGAAAATTAATTTCATAAATACGTAAGTGAGAGAGAGAACTTACGAGTCTTTCCTCGCCACTGTGTATTGAGTCGACTTTGCATGTATACTGTCATTTTCCGCTTCCTTTCCTAGTTTACCTTCTCAACAGTATGTACGTACTTAATTTTATCCTCGAAGCGAATCTCAAAAAAATTCTATTGCTGTCCGCGTTTAAAAAAAACTATGTTCAACACTTTGATTGTTATTGGTTAAACTGAAGTTCAATGCTCAACTCAAATTTAAAGTTAATTCTAATAAGCAATTTCAAAACTAGCTAACATTAACTGCATCGGGCCTTCATTTAGCTTTAATTAGGTATTCATGAAAATTGAGTTTCTGACTACTGGTCGGTCAGCTGCATTACAGAACCGTAGCCACCGGTGGCGTACGTTGCGCGCGAAGTGTTAAGCACAGGGGACAAAAAACAGGTTTTCATACCTCCACGTTTCGAGTCGTCTTTCCCAGAAGAATGTTGACTCATTGTGACTGTGACTCGATTCTATTAACTTGGACTTTACTTAATTGACAGTGACTCGCCTTTATTAAGGAGGTCAACCCAGGCCCCTGTCGGTCCGGTGAGCTTTTTTTTTTTTTGTTGTTGGATAAGGCCCCTTAGGTGGTGGACTGTTCGGTTCTAAAACTCTATGGCGCTACGGACACTAGATCCCCCCACAGGGAAAGGGGGGGAAGGGGACCAAAAATCAATAATTTTCGACCCCATTTCGACCACATATAAAAAGAAAATCAAACTGAAAATAAAAAATTTGAAACCATAACTTTGTTTACAATGCTTTAAGGATTCTAAAACTGTCTTTGATTTTGTTCTAGCATAAAAACTCAATGACTAGTCATTTTTTGAAATATCCATATAAATGACCCAAAAAACAAATTTTTCGATTTAAAAAAAAATAAGGCCTAAATTGAAAAAGTTACACGAGGAAAAAAGTTTACTTTCAACAAATACATATACTAGTCAAATTTCAAACGAATCAAATGAAAAAAATTAAAATCTTGTGTTGACCCCTTTAAATATGATTCGACTCTAGTGTATTGACTTATACTCGATTTCACTGACTTTTACTCCAGTGACTGTCTCTAATGAATCTACTGACTCGGACACTTTCTGCCATTTTCACTACTTTAACTTAGCCCGCTACTGACTCCTTTACCACTCAAGACTCCTACAAACATCATTCTACTAACTTCACATGTAACGTAAACTAAAATTGGGAAGAAACTAATTCATTCAATTCAATTTAATTACTCCAAGAGAAATTAAGTTGAAAACTTCTTTCCATGGAATTTCTTATTGCTGATACCGCAAGTTCTTTGTGTACTCATTCAGACCATCCCTTCATTCAGGATTAGTGTGGAAGCCTTACGAGAAAATGTGTAAATAGACATTCATATCCATCAAACTAATAAATATTTTCTCAATGATGTATAATAGGAGTCAGTAATGTTAAGTCAGCTCTAGAGTGAGTCAGCAGAGTGGTGTCAGTTGGTATCGGAGTGAGTAGAGGAGTCAGAAAAATACCACGTTAAAATCGGGGAATCAGTCAGTCAACTCAGAATCAGATGAGTCAACAGAGCCAGAGTCAGTTGAGCCACAATCATTATCGTTAGGTCAGTAGAGTGAAATCAGAGTGAGTAGGATCAAGTCAGATTCATAACGTTAAGTAGAGTCAGACGCAATTGAGTCGAGCCAGAGTCAAATTAAGACAGTACAGGGCTCACCATAAATAATTATGGTAACGTAAATTTGGGATACTATTGAAAAGGTTCATTTTCAAGCTATGTTTTTACTTCATCTGAACCTATTCTGATTAGCATGACTAAAAAATGCATTGAAACTAAATTTTTCAATGGTTTTCGATGAAAGCACAATCACATTCGCTTTCTAAAAACAGCGAGAGTAATTCATGCATTGCTGTTTCACATTTTCCGTGAAACAGCTTGGAAAATCGTAAAAAATGTAGAGAAACGTAAAACTTGTAATCAAAGAGGCCAAGGCAAAAACCTGTCTGTCCGAACACTTTTCATCACAACACGCTAGAAAAATTGGGAAGAAATCCGCTCCTACCTGCTGGAGATTCTGCCACAGAATCAGAAGTTAATCAAACTTCAATGCGTCAGCTCCTGAAAAAGATCTCAAGGGATATCCTCATAATATGCAGAAAAGGCACAAATTTTCGATCACTTGTAAACGTATGAGATTTATCAAGAATCAACTCATGCTCAATCTCCCGGAAGATGGCATGCTGCCCAATTTTTTTTTTTTTCATGGATGAAACGAAATTCGACCTTCATCAAAATCGAAGCTCGTCATAGCCGTGTGGTTTAAGAACCTGCCCTTCCGTGAAGGAATCGAGGGTTCGAATCTCGGCTCTGGGTGGTGATTTTCTCCGTTGGGTATAGGGGAAAAATTCAAAGCCCAATACCCCACTCTACCCAAGTGTCTGAAATGGGTACCGGTCTTGACCGGGGGAAAGCGTCATAGCGTCCTGGTGTTAGTTATAAGGTATTTGAAAAACCAATGTACAAGGTGATATGTATCAGGCTTGAATTGGAAATAAAGCATCCGTAGATGCCGATGTTTGTTTCGTTCGTTTAAGCCACCTAAATAATAGAGTTTAAGGTAAAGATGAACCAGTGAATGGCAGAGAAGTGAAACGGCGCCAGAATCCACAGTCGGTGATGGTTTGGGCTGCAATTACCGTCATCAGTAGAAATCAGTGTTTTGTTTCTTCAGCTCCCGAACTGTAACTGTAATGTAGCGTTAAACTGTTATGCAGCGAGCGCTAAATTAGAGGTATTAGAACTACAGGTGGGGCGAATGATTTTGGGAAAAGTGAGTTTTTCTATTTTCTCGTTAAACTAAGGTTTTCTCGTTAACTAACATTATAAAGGATAAATAAAACCATGAATTGCGCACAAACAATTTTTAATGGCCTGCAGAACTAAACAGTAATTATTCTCAATATTTACAACGTTGACCACACTTCCTCAAAAGTGTTTTGACGCGCTTTGGCTTACTGTTTACTAATTTTTCAATAATATTATGATCAAAGGACCTCCACTCTTCTTCAATTAAGGCTCCAATTTGCGTTAATTTAGTTGGCTTCTTCTTGATTACTCAACTTTTGATGATCGACCATAAATTTTCGATCGGATTCATATCAGCCGAATTTCCAGGCAAGGGACCCAAAATCTCAACTCCGTATTGACATCAAGGAACTTTTGATTACACTCTTGATTACACTCGCATTATGACAAGGAGCACCATCATGTTGGTGAACCACCTCTTTGTTAGGAAACTGACCAGCTATCGTTGGAAGGAAAGGATCTTTCAAGACTTACTGGTACCAGGCCGAATTCAATGCTGTGTTTTAAGGGGTAAAATCGTCAGTGCTCCAGTACCCTTACCGGAGAAGCAGCTCCAAACGTGAAGAGTGGTAGGATCCTTGACCGTTGGAGCAACACACTTCTTGTTAAATCTCTCGCCTTTTCTTCGTCCCACGAGGCTTTTCCCGAAGGTGGCGAAAAGGGGGAAAGGATATTCATCGGAGAAAATTACTTTACCCCATTGTTCAGCCGTCCAATGCTGGTACGTACTGCAAAAATTAAGCCGGACTTTGATGTTCTTCGCCGTCAAAAGAGGTTTCTTCGCAGCTCTCCTTGAAGCAAGTCTTGAAGTAAGTCGAAAAGTCGACGTCGAACAGTTTGCTCTGAGACATGGGTGTCATCCCTCTCCAATTCTAGCGCAAGCTCTGAACTGCTGGCAGACCTATCCCGTAACGAGTAGCGCACCACAGCTCTATTTTGACGAACCAACGAGAATCTTTTCCTGACAGTGGCTCTCTTCGCCATTTTCGATTGTATCTTTTTGAATTGTTTTATCAATCTGTAGACTGTTAACGATGATGCAAGTTGCTTGGCAATTATTTCCTATTCTGATGGAGCACTCTGATAGAGAAGAATGATGGTTTTCGTAATTTCTTCCGAAATCACCATGATTTTGAATCTGATAAAAAAACATATTATAAAAATCCGAAAAAAATTGTTCAAAAAGATATTTGAAAATACACATGCCACACACCTTACAAACGATTTTTTCGTCAGTTTCAACGCCCGTATCAGCTTTTAAACCTGTACAATATAACCAGTATTCACTAAAAAGGAAGCTAACAGGGTCAGACCGATACAGTGATATTGTCATTTGAGACCTGACCTTCTGTCAATCGCACACAAAGAAGTAGATTTCCAGCTTCTCCGCTCAGGAAATGGCAGTTCACGCCCAACCATCAGCAAGTTGACATTCCACTTAACCTCTGTGCTATCTTCAGTTAATGACCACCTTTTGGCCATTTTCGAGACTGTTCAGCATCATCATGGCAGAGTAAGAGGCGGTGGCTCCTTGGGCTGGCGGTTGCGATGGGCGCCGCGACTGCGTTCGCGCTCTGCAGAGGATGGGCGATACGGTGCTGCCGTATCGCATGAGCTGCTCGACTGCGGGCCTTTACTAGAGCTACCACGAGCTGTAGGCCGCCTCGACAACATCTCACCGATATCGCCCTCGTGGACGTCCTGCAGACCATCGCAGCGGAGGCTACGGAACCAGTTCGCTTACGTGGTGGGTCGCAGTGGCATATAGCGCTGTGTACGGTCGACCCTTCGTAGCGAATCCTCCATCCTAAAACGATGTCGGTTCCCCACTCCATCCTCCCTACAAATTCAGTGTTGGTCGGTGCGGGCTTTAGGTCTCTATAGAAGGAAGCGATTGGGCTGGAGTAACGTATTTCTAATGCAAAACCATAACTTATTGCTAACTTATTGCTAATGAAACCTTATTGCTACCTTATTGCTACCTTATTGCTACCTTATTGCTACCTTATTGCTACCTTATTGCTACCTTATTGCTACCTTATTGCTACCTAATTGCTACCTTATTGCTACCTTTTTGCTAACTTATTGCTAATTTATGCATATAACACTATTGATGACTATTGCTAATTTATTGCCCATTTGTAATTGTAAGAACTACTAAAATATCGATAGTAAATTGCTATTCTCCTAAATTACGTAATGCGTGAAAAATCCTTGAATTAAACCTCTTTCTTGTTAGTCTTACGATACCTATAATCGAATAATCTTTGCTCCCAGCTCACACCCATCCGCTTCCTTGATGGCATTGTTAACCAAATTATTTGTTTGCAGCCCGATCTCGACCTTCCTACTCGTGTGTGCCGGTGGGTCAGCCGTGGTTCTGCGCTACCAAACCGTCATTGCTTGGTTCTTCCCCGACTGGCGAGGGGTAGTTATTGTGCCGGTGTAAACCCATGCTAAACTTTAAACAGTAAATTACATTGCACTGGTGCGTGACTTTTCCTTCACCCGCCGTCATTTTCGATAAAACCAGCACACATAGGTTTTCTGTACTTTACGGATAACAAAATTGATAAATTTTTAAGAAAATCCATGTAATTTTGTTTTTTAACCTCGCTTGTAAATAATTTTGCTACATTATAGGACTGTTAACGATCAGGCGTAAGTATGTTCTGAAATAAAGCCCTGAAATAAAAAAAAATTCTCAAAATCATTGGCCACACTTGTACTTCATTGGGCACGTGATCCCTTTGGTGGTGCACCTTCGACTGTTCAACAAGACTATGCTTCATCACATGGCTTCAAAATGACTTAACGCTGGATTCAGGGGCAAATTCCAAAACTCATCAGCTAGGAAGAGTGGCTCTCCAGGAGCCCAGATTTGAACCCGCTATACTTTTTCTAAACGGTTCACCTTGGAGAAAGGTCTGGAGAACTCCTCATGATTCGCTTGAAAACTTGAAGTCTAATCTGCGTCGAGAAGGGGCTCTTAGTTGGTTAGCTGTTCTCGCGACGCAGTAAATAAAGCATTTTATTCATCAATGAATCACTCGCATTATGTATATATATATATATAATGTATAAATATAAACAAGCTTGTGCAGATATTTTCGAAGCAGTTATTTCGGTATTTACGAATTTTCAATAAAATAGAGAGAACCAGGAAAATGGTATAAAACATTTTTCATAAAAATGTATTCTCGAGGCAGTAAAAGACTCGTAAAAAATGGACGTTTCGAGCCTTCGCTCATCATCAGCAATACAAATTCGATCAAAAAGTCATCTGTACAATACAAAAAGAAAACAACTTAAAAACAAAAACAAAAAATGTATGACATTACTTATTGACTAGGGATAAAGGAAATGAGCTAAGATGATTATTTAAAACGGGTTTCGTTTTAAAAATGAACAGTGACTCTACAATCCGTAACTCCGAGCACAACTTTGTCCTGGCTATGACTTTGAAACTATTTTTGCTGACTGCTGTGTCGCATTCAAAAGCATGATTTCGGATGGCTGAGTTGGATGGGCTTGCCAAAATGTTTCCCGTCCGGTGACTCCTACCTTGATGCTCAGCAATCCTACATCTTAGAGTACGGGTAGTCATGCCCACATACTCAGATGCACAAAGTGCACAATTATATTTGTAGATTAGGGATGCCTGCATCTCAGTAGGAAGTCTGTCCGTGAACCCAAAAAAATGATTCAATCATGTGGTTATTTATTAATATTAATCTAAATTTTACATTGCTGAAATATTTTTGTAGTAGCTCCAGTTTTTGTTTTTTCATTAATTCTGACTGAGGTCCAATGTAAGGGAAACATAGAGAGAGCGTTCGTACAGAGTCTGCTGCTTGTTGAAAGTCCGGAACATTTGCATATTTCAAATCTAAAAACATCCTAATAACTAGTTTTTACAGTTTTTCCTCCTTCATTTTTAAACTGAATTTCATCAAAGTTTTATTATGCCGTGCTTTTAATGTGTGCAGCTCTTATCGGTTTCTACACGAGGAATTTTCCTTTTTGAAAGTATTTTTTAGGAATAATGGATTTTCACGTGGTTTTGTCGAATCTCAAATTAGGAAGTTTTTTGATTTGAAATATGCAAATGTTCCGGACTTTCAACAAGCATCAGGCTCTGTACGAACGCTCTCTCAATGTTTCCCTTACTTTGGACCTCAGTCAGAATTAATGAAAAAACAAATAGTGGAGCTACTACAAAAATATTTCATCAATGTAAAATTTAGATTAATATTAATCAATAATCACACGATTGAATCATTTTTTGGGTTCAAAGACAGACTTCCTACTGAGATGCAGGCATCCCTAATCTACAAATAAAGTTGTGCACTTTGTGCATCTGAGTATGTGGGCATGACTACCCGTACTCTGAGATGTAGGATTGCCGAGCATCAAGGTAGGAGTCACCGGACGGGAAATATTTTGGCAAGCCCATCCAACTCAGCCATCCGAAATCATGCTTTTGAATGCGACACAGCAGTCAGCAAAAATAGTTTCAAAGTCATAGCCAGGGCAAAGTTGTGCTCGGAATTGCGGATTTTAGAGTCTCTGTTCATTTTTAAAACGAAACCCGTTTTAAATAATCATCTTAGCTCATTTCCTTTATCCCTAGTCAATAAGTAATGTCATACATTTTTTGTTTTTGTTTTTAAGTTGTTTTCTTTTTGTATTTTACAGATGACTTTTTGATCGAATTTGTATTGCTGATGATAAGCGAAGGCTCGAAACGTCCATTTTTTACGAGTCTTTTACTGCCTCGAGAATACATTTTTTATAAAAAATGTTTTACACCATTTTCCTGGTTCTCTCTTTTTTATTGTGCAGATATGTATGAATATATTTAAATATACAGAGTGTGTTTCCCCAGCCTAATCCAGGGCACTGTTACTGGGGTGCCTGCTGACTCTTATAATATGACGAGTACTCTTACACGTAAACAGATACATGACCATCATTCGTGCGAGTGAGTACTAGAGGGTAAACCGCAGCGGGAGTTGTCGAATCCCCAAGGAATCAGCGCGGAGTTGAACAAAATTCCGATAACGGAAATGGAGACAGGTTCATCAAGGTAGTGAAGACAACTTAACAACGGTAGTAAAGATGGGCATGCAACGTTTCTGTAGAAAGCTTATTACAATGATAAAGACTGGCTTCTCAGTTTTGACTCGGAGCACGCACTGTATTGACAGACTTGTTGTATATGATAGAATAGGAACTATGCATGAAACGACATAGATGCGTTCATGATCAACAAACTAACACTTTATTGGCTTCGTCCTTGTTCGACAGCGCAATCATGGAGATGTGCTGATGACCCCTGCCATGAAAAAAGGTATGGTTAGACCACCCCCAGCATATTGCACACATCACTAAAACTGCGAGTAAAACCTATGACACGTAAGAGCGTAGAAGTAGTCGCTCTTACAAGTACTGATGGATGACACAATGCGATTTAAGCTGAGTGACTTCCGTTCAATGCAATTCACCAGGAAGGAAGACGTTCCGCAGCATGCTGTGCATGACGCCGTTACATGGGCCTAGGAGACAGTGTTTGTTTTTCTGTTTGCGTCCTCGAAAGACGAGCCCGTTGTCACCCGAAAGAGAAGTAACGAATGGTTTGACAAAAATTATCATGATATCCAGGTTCTCACGAAGGAAAGGAACAGGCAGCAAACATCAGTTCTTCGTAACCCTTACCCCGCAGCCCAGGCGAAGCTAACCCAATCAAAATCTTCGTTACAGTGCGAGCTGGAGATAATGCAGAATGACATGATCTGAATTGGCTGCCGAAGTACAAGGCTTTGCCGATAATGAAAACCGGTATTGTTGTTACTAAGAATTAAAAAAGCTTACAAACAAAAAAAGGAGCACGCTCTCCTGTCAGAAGTGCAATGGGGTTGCTCTGATAACAGCGACATGTAATAATACAAATCTGGACTCAGCCCAATGAGAAATGTTTTTAACAAGCAACCGGGCACTGACTCGAATAGAGTGCGCAAATTCTTAGAGCTACCAGTTATAGACGACTTAGAAACGCTTCCAACCCTCGAGCTCGAGGAAGTTAGGGTGCGTTCACATTACGAGTGGAGCAGAGCGGCTCGGAGCAGAGCGGCAATAATGCTTGTACATGTTTGAATGCAGAAACGCTTGGCTGTTCACACTTCAAACGGAGCGGAGCAGTGCAGAGCAGAGCGGAGCGGCTCGCTCGGGAAATTCGTTGGGATTTTTTGACGCTCGCGGAGAGCGCTTCTCTTCGGCTCCGCCTTTGGATCGCCCTATCTTACAGGGATAGAATTGTCGTTTGATTTTAAAAAGTATAATATATAACTAATAATTTGTACAACTAATCATATAACAACTATAACTGATAGTGTAGCATGTAATATTTTAGTTAAATTCTGCCCGTTTGGGTTCATTAAAGTATTTATTTCTTTTTTCTTCTGCTTTCTCTTATTTATTATTTTATTATTGGTTCAATTTAAGGAATCTTCTTTTATTTTCTTTATTATGTATTTTATTTTTCTTGTTATGCTGTGTATTTAATTTTATGATCATGCTAAAGGAATAATTATGTACGATTTTTGAATAAAGCTTTCATTTTTTCCGAAAATGCTTCCGGAAAAGGAGGCTGTATGGTGAGGAGGAGAACTCAATGAGTGTCTAATACACAACAAGCTGCAAAATAATATGAGCGTGGGTGATTTTTCGGAAAACATGTCAACATTTTGAGAATTTTTCGTTCAGGATAAGTCAGTATTTGCCAGTATTTTTCACTTAGCATTCTTAGGCACAACCCTGAATTTATGAAGGGAATTATTTTACCTGCACTCACCCTAAAGTCACCACCACAAGACGCTCCTTCTTTCCCATTGGCCTACGAAAACCTGTAGTCCTATAAAGTGATACAGCCTTTGTGTAAAGACTTTAATTTTGCTTAAATTACTTTGCGTTACATGTATCCTCAATGAAAATTTATGAATCATCACTGAATAGCAATTTAATCTTATCTCGTTGGAAATTTTTCCTTCTAAAATGGATAGTAGTACATCAAAAGTTGCCGGTCTCACCCGTAAATACTCGAAGAACTGCGATTGATCTCTCCTCAGTGCTTCGAAGAGATAGTGGTGTTCTCCATAGCGATCTCTCCTCACATTGATGGGTTGGACCCAGTGTTTCCGTTTCTGTTTCTTGCCGTCGAGCAATAGGACCGTACTCACGAAATCCTCCATAACGACTAATTCCTGTGGAGGTCGCTCTGCTCAGCTTGCATGTGAACATACGCTCCGCTCTGCTCCGCTCCGCGCCTCTCCGCTTGTAGTGTGTACGCACCCTTTTAGAGACTTGCTCAGCAGATGAAGTGCAGGACAAGCTGCTCGAGGCATGGAGAAGGGTCAGTGGTGTGTTGTCGGGTAGAACAAAGGATGAAGATCAATGTCAGAAGTAGAAGGACGCTGGCTTTGTTAGTATATACAGGGTGTTGAAAAATGAGAGGTACCTACTCTAATAATAAGCAGGCACAAACACAAAATAAACATTTTTCCACAAACACAAGATATTTCGAAACTGTTCAGTTTTCAAGCTACTGAGGCTTAAAGTTTTAACTTTTGAACCCAGTTTGTCTCATTCTCATTTCATCAAAACACAAGTTCTATATTAAATGTTTCCTTAAAATCAGGCCGGATAACATTCGAGTGCATAATCTTTAAAAATCAGTTCCTGCTGCGACAGAGTTTTGACACCCTTGCATGTTTGTCACATGAACACATGACGGATATGCTTACAGTGCATTCAACGACAATCCTAGAGACGCTACCAATAGGAGACGTGATGTCTTAATCAAATACCGTTCATCTACCATAGGGCAGAAAGCTCTGTCAGTATCAGGCGCCTTACTGTGGAATAAACTTCCCCAGAGCATCAAAACCCCTCAAACACTTGGTGAATTC
>JACJUY010003843.1:7176-24530 GCA_014220935.1 Platorchestia sp. MABIK | reverse complement strand
CCCAATACCAATGTGTCATTCTCAATTAAGGATGCCTTTAGGTTAAGGTGTTTTAAAATCCAATGTATCGACGTTTCATGTTTGTACTTTATTGGAAATAAATGTTTTTTCTTTTTTTCTTTCTTTTCTTTCTGCTACTAGGTTCTATCAAGACCTTTTTCTCAGTGAACGCCGTAGATGACTTGTAACTTTGCTTTGATCTCAATACTCACTATTTTGAGAGACTGTTTGACCGAGTCTTCCTGAACAGGCATCTCCGAGTGAGCACCAGGCTGTCATTTATTGACAAAAAATAAATCTCAAGTGTATCTCAAAAGTCCGAGTATTGCACAGAAACCTTGCACAGGACAAGCGGTCAGCTAAAAGACAGAGAAAGGGATACAAAAACCGCCTTGCCGTGAATATGAGAAAAATGTCATTTACCATATCGGAACTTCGTGGTTCTTTCAGCAGACAGAAAGGGCAGGCGGAGTACTAATGACGACGGACTTGCCGTTTATATCTGCTATTTTAATCTTCAAGAAATGGCGTCTTCTGGAGCGGGTTCCTGCCGGAGAGTAGTAGTGCGACAAACAGTATAGGGCGGCGTCTGCGCTTCGAAGCTAGGGATTGAAACATATTGGAAATGCAGAATCTTCATGCTACGTTTTTCAGCTTGAGCAACATTGTCCAGGCCAACTAGTTTGTTCATTGCGTGGGAGCGCTTCCGCTGACGCCGGCTGATAGCTGACGCTTAGTCCGTCTACATTGTGCTCTGTCCGTGAATGTGTTTAGGCTCAGTGCTGTACTGTTTACTCGTATATGGTAATAACTAGGGAAAAGCAAGTTATCTAAGCTAAGCTGTCATAAATACACCTTAAATCTATCTGTACTAACCTTTATATTCCAACGTCCCATTTCCGATTGCATCTTACCTGCCCAATGTAGACCAAATGGTGGGTGAACTGGCTTAGACCTCTACTAAGGTAAGATTGTTTTCATTTGCAATGTATCGCTAGCTCTGTGTTTGTAATTGACAGGAACCTATGACCACCTGTACTATTGATATGTCTACCTTGGACTTCCTGTAGGTTATAATTAGGTAGCCAAGTGTTGAAAGAATTTGTCACAGAATGGATTTTAATACTATTTTACTAATCCATATAGACTTGTAGTAAAAAACGCTTTGCAAAATTACTCTCTATCTAGCCGTACTGAGAGTGAAAATTGGTACAAAATGCCATGTATGAGGAATTTCACGGCATCTAAAGCTAAGTGTGAACAATCTAACCATAATGCCGAAGGTTTGAACGCTATCTCAAATCACTGGAGGTAGATGAACACAAGAGAGCACACCATTTTTCGCTGCTATTCAACCAGAAATATCCAAACTAGTGAAAAACCTAAAGACTCCTTATTTACCCAGTAAGGTCTTCTTCGAAACATTAATAGACGTTTTAATAAAACAGCTAGAGCACAGAATAAAAAGTGTACACGAGCTGCACGCTTCCAACAGAAACACACAAAAATTTGCTGAGAAGAGATTAGAGTACGTGACTGACTTGTGTCCCTAATCAGTAAATGCATGTGACTACCGTGATAATATGCAAGAGCAAATGGTTCAAGATAGACTCTTTGTGCATATTGATATTTCAACGCCAATTTTATAGTAACAGATCTTGACCTAACTTTTTAATGCTTGGAAATAGCAAGCGATCACACGATGTAGAATAAAACGAGCCATAGGCGAATTATGAGTCTAACTTAGATGACAATTCCTAAGCTTATTTCATTGCACTAAAATAAATAAACCGCACTGTGGAAAGAGTAAACACCTGTGCTGGGCTTGTGTATCAACAAGCCTAACTCTAAAACATTTATTCTCGATTTCACCGTTCTTTTTCTTGAGTCACCTGCAGATTAAGAACGCAAACAAGTTCCACCAAAAAAAACAGACTCTGCAGGCTTCAGCACTCGGTCCTCCGGAAAGGAGGCTCCATCAGCACTCCTTGGTTTTCGGGACATCAGCATCGTCATTATCCTGGGACCTTAATTTAAGACATTTCTTCAAGAATTCTACTTTTGTTTATTATTCTTCGAAAAAATGGGATGTCAAAAATTTTGATAAGATGAACTTCTTTATGAAAATGTAACCTCTTCGTGAAGCTCCAAGCCGAAGATTGGAGCCGGGGCAGCTTTGCGCTTTCGTGGCCCGACGCAGCATGGCGAAGTTCCAGCAGCGACCCCGCGCCTCTCTGTCCTCGCCTCACACGGTGGAGGCGTTGCGGCGGCTCGGCACTCCTCGGGCGGCGCGCGTCTCTTGAGCTCTACTGCACGGAGGAATGGCCTTCTAAGCACGTCCTTTATGGTGAGTTGGGAAGCAATTTCAGTGCGGTGTTCTCTTCCCATCTCAGTGCTTCGATTATTCTTGATAATTGCCAGTGCGAACGTATATTACAACTTAATTTTTGTCTGAGCCATACGAGTATAGAACTATGAACTTTGGGCTCAAATAAGCTTAAGCTCTTTTGTCTCCTCGCTGCCAGTCTAGCTGGTTGGCTAAATGCCATTGTATGGGTTAATTTTGTTTAGCTGCGGCAAGCTCGTAAAATAAAGTAATCGTAAATCTTTTCCTAAAGTTTTGTGAGCCGCTTCAGCATAACGTTTAGTTTCCCTGCAAAGTAGTTAAATTTACTATCAAAATTATATTTTCTTTTAAAGGTACGTGTATTTGGTCAGACTTCTTGGAGCGAGCTGGAGGAGTGCGGATGGTTACCGCACTGGCCCGTTTCTTAACTCCGGGCTCCCACCGCTACGTCATTGGGGGCGGACTGTGCCGGCCGCACTACATACCTAGTGTTCTTTATTGATCTTTGCTGTTTTACGCTTATGCTCAGTAATGTCATGGCTGCCGCATCTAGTTTTTACTCCTTTGGTGACCCTTCTCCAGATTCATTTTCAAGACGCGAACACTTTTGAACAGGGTACTACTTTGCAACCAAATGTCATCATCTATTTGGCGGCTAAAACCAACTCACTTAGGGCTGCTGGTGAAGGCTTACATAGGTTACTTGATGTTAAAGACTTCCACGGTCCGATTCAATTCAACACAGTGAGTAATAGCGGCTGTAGTAAAACACATTGGCTTAGAGAATGCTCGTAAATGAAAATTTGTGCAAAGGTTGAGACCAAACGGGCGCCTAAAAAAAACTGCGTTTCAGTAAAAACGTCATTAAATCTACTAGTGCGAGTTACATTGACTCTGTGTGTCCTAGTGAAGGGAGGATAGACCAATTTAAACCTCCTAACTGCTTTCATCAAAAATGTGGTCGCGGGCGTTGCTACAGACTTGCTAGTTTCAACCATTTGTTTGTAGTAGAAAATTTCAATAAAAGAAAAAATTTGCGTAGTGATTGAGGTTGAAGCTGGTATAACTTGATAGGTAATTTTTAAATCTTCATGCAATAAGCTGGTAGCAAATAAATAAATAAAGCTGAAATCTTCTACTTCTCAAAAGAAAGAAGAAAGTAAAAACGTTCAAATACAAAGAAGTTGATGCATGATCTGTATTACAACAAATCGGATTTTAAATATTTCTAAAGATAAATGTCTCAAATTGATAAACAGACCATAAGAAATAGACAATATCTGTGCCAAGGGATAATTATATCACTGAGAGAAACAATGATAATATATTCTTTTGGATATTTTACCCTGGGCAACTAGAGTGAAAGCTAATAAATATTTTAAATATTACTGAAAAATGCCTCGGAAGATGTTCATTATAGTTTAGGAAAACAGAAAATGCATGAAATACTCAATTGAAAAGACTAAAGTATCAACCTAAATAATTTTCAAGTAATGAGGATAGGTTGGCCAAACGTCATTATGAAATACATAGCACACACAACACGCGCTTCTGAAGCGAATTAACAAACATACTCGCACGAATTGTTTTTAAAGCTTGTTCATCGTACGATGTGTGAGAAATGAGTGAGATGATTGGTTTATTTTTCCAAAGCTCAGATAACGCTTATATTAATTTATTTAGTTATATTTTGGGATGTAGAAATGTGCGACGCTCACTGGGGTAGCGAAAAATCTTTATTTGAATCAGTGAGGCAGGGTACTTTTTTATTTACAGGAATATCCAGTTGTTTCTGATAAGAAATTTAATACCAGCTGTTCGCAGAGCGTTATAGAGACACGAAATTCTGGCGATGAATTTCAGTTTTCGTTTTGACACGAACAACTGAAACTCTTTGTCCTGCTACATTGAACTGACACCTGTGTTGTTCAGTGTACTTGAAAGAAAAAACGAAAAAGACTTACAAAACGCAAAAATGAGCTAGTTTATAATTTCCTGACAGAATTCTTGGAAATATCGAGTTACAGGCTTGGAACAACAAAAAGCATTACAGCTTTCTCATTCTCTCGGTACTTGCAATAATAGCATACAGACATTAATGTTGATCGGTTAGGATAAATCACACGAATGTGGCAAAACGAACGTGACGTTTTCAGTGCATGCTCAGCAAGACGCAGTGTAGGCGTACAAGCACGGCCAGAGTTGTTCACAGGACTACGATAAAGGAATAAGCATGGGACAAGGGTGAGAACGATGAATTCAGTTCTCAAAATCCGAGAACTCTCATTTTGGAAAGGAGCACTACAACATTATAAGCATAATAAACGACACCATTCAAGGTACAACAATTAAGATTTCAGCACTCCTGCTCACATTAAATGTGCTTCGAGTGAAACCATACCTAACTTCATTTGAAGTCTGGAGAATTTTTCTGCGGATAGATTCTTAGTAAAAATATCAGCAAGCATCTCATCATTTGCACAATATATAACGTCAATTTCATTATTGTGTACAAGATCCCACACATATAAAACTTCACATCATTTTGTTTACTCCTCCCATGTTATTTAGGGTTGTTGGCAAGACAAATGGCTCGCTGGTTACCTTAATTTACGACCATTGGCTTTTTAATACCAAAGTTCAAGTCATTGAACAAATGCTTCAATAAATTTTTCTCTTGAGCAGCACCAGCATGAGCAACGTATTTGGTTTCAGTCGTCAAGAGAACCGCGCATGTTGGTTAGTTAGATCGTCAGGTTTACCGAATTACTCAATGTGAAGCAATGACCAAAGATAGACATACCATCACATTTATCACCAACCCAATCAGCGTCTGAATAACCAACACAAGCGTTAGAACGGTTGCTGTACAAGAGACCTAACTCGGAAGTACCTTTCAAATATTTAAATATTCGCTTGATTTACTGTACATCCAATGATGTTTAAGAGGCTCACAGTAGTATTTTGCAACATTATTCGCAGCAAAAAGTAACGTCTGAGAGGGTTCTATAGTTTACAAATATAAAAGGCTCCCAACAGCACTTTGATAAGTTTTAGCGTTAAACTCAATATCATTTGGGGAGTTAGTTAAGTAAAACAAAAACAAACATCGGCATCTACGGATGCTTTATTTCCAATTGAAGCATGATACATATCACCTTTTACATTGGTTTTTCAAATGCCTTATAACTGACACCAGGACGCCATGACGCTTTCACTAAGCACTGACAGCTACAGGAGTTGCAACGGGTTTGAAATTATCAAAACCAAACATTGACAACAGAGCCGTAATGTGAGCAGCTTGGTTCAAGAACTTGTTTTAATTTTACTGATTTCATCACTAAATCCAGAGACTAAATGAGGTCATCTACAAACACTGTAACAATGCTTAGTTTCTCGTCTTGAGCACGGCTGTACATACAAGCATCACTCTTACATTGTACATAATCTAAATACTTTCAGTAGTTTTCTAGTGCAGTATTCCAATACTTAGGGGCTTGTTTTAGTCAATACAAAAACTTTTTAAGTTTATTCACAAAATTTTCCTTAACGGCTAAACGAAGTCCCTCACTCAAGTCTTCATTCAAAACAGCTGCTGCAACATTCGAATGGTGTAGTTGCATTGGCAGCAAGGGCCAGCACAGCCCTCGCAGACTCTAAACTCACCTCAGGGCTAAAAGTTTTATCATACACCCTAGCATATTTTTGTGAGTAGCTATGGGCAGCCAGTCGAGCTTTGTAGGAGGAAATACTTCCATCAGCACCAGAATTCATTTTAAAAATCCACTTATATTTAATAGATTTTTGTGAATGGGTTCATGAACAATGTTCTTTCAGCCAGCTCTTGGCTTGTTCTAGCTGCTATTCACTCTTAAAATTCAGATTCAACTCTTGGATTTACTGGAAGCTTATATCTTTACGTGAAGCTTTTCTCCTTAAGTGAAGCTCTTCTCTTTGCGTGAAGCTTTTCTCTTTACGTGAAGCTTTTCTATTTACGTACTTTTTAGTTACGTTATGACTTCAGAGCACGTCCATTTTGTAGTTTTGCTACTGTGGCTTCTTCGTAAGCTCACCACTTTTCTTCAGGCTCTAACACCACTAATCAGTGCCTCCAATACAGGATGTTTCACAAAAAAATGTTGGGATATTCAAATATTTATTACTCATTAAGTCTTGGTTGAAGGATCGAATTTTTGTATTTCGTAAACCGCTTGTAATTTATCAACGCTGTTAGCATTTACATTTCACTTTTTAAAACTTAATTTTATCCTGAGTTCAACCATGCAATGAACAAAGGAGCAATGAATCTTCATCACCACAACTTATGGTGAAGTTAAAATGTCAGAGCTACTGTTGAACAATTTCAAACTAAATTTGATGTAAGATTTGTATGCGAGGCTACTGTGAGAAAGACAGTTGTTTCTGGACTGACATTCTGGAAGACGATTTACGAAAAGAATACCTGATAACATTCAAAGGGTACGTCACCAAATTATAGAGAATGGATATTTTTCTCGTCGGAGAAATCGCGAACAATGAGAGACCGATACGAAAAGCGTCGTACAAGCAACATTGTAAATTTATTGAATTAAATGAACTAATAGGGACTGGAATTGAAAGCTGTGTTGTTAGTAAAAATAAATGTTTTCCTTTTAAAAAGTCTGGTCTTTATTTTCTTGGCTATTCGATATTCAGCTCAATTAAAGCAAGTCAGTGGTTACGCTTTTGAAAACCATCTCGCGCGATGGGCGAAAAACGCAATCTTACTTTTTGCAAAATAGTTTCAAATGTGTTTTTATGACCAAAAATTATAAAATGGTAGGAATAAACATTTCAAGCATCAAAATTATGTTCAAGTCTCCGTGATCAGTTCTGAGTAAGTAATACAAATTTGAAAATTGTAACACTATTTTCTAAAATACTGTATCCATACCAACTCGCCATTAACGTTCTCATTTGTTCTGCATTTCCTCAAGGTTTACAGTTGAAATTTTTTTTCTTACATCCTTTAGTAGACTCATTGATTCCTCTTTCCTGTTCAGTCATAAAATTTTAAGAAGTTTGTTACTTAGCACTTAGGATACGTTTGTGTATGTCCCAAACAAGGAACTCTGCGCCTTACAAATGAGTAATTGCTAACGCTTTGGTTAAAACTTTCGCACCCAGCAGTAAATCTTCAGGGAATGCGTTGTTATTTACGATGAAGGACTTTCGCCCAGGACACCTGTCACTAAACCTCTGCTCCAGTATCACTTTTCTCAACTCTGGCACTACTTCTTTCCTCATTGTTTGAGCATTGAGAAAGTTCCTTTAACTTTCGTTTTCATGATCCAGTGTATCATTTCCTGTTTTGCGACCGCAACATTGACAGCCGTGCCTAATAAAGCGACTGCTTTTAAACAGTTCCAATCAATTTGTTTACCACAAGCAACACATCTGTGGATTGTTTCATTAGGCTATTACAACGAACACATTTGACTATAGCTACTTGTGGGCCCGAATAAGTTCAGCGACTTCAGTTCAGCGGGCATCCTATCATCAACGCCATTACAAGGTGTACAATTACGTTCAATAACCTAATTCCCTAAGTCTTGTTGAACCTTACACTGATTAACATGGTCTAAATGAGAACAGTATACCCTAGAAAGGACTTAAAATCAGATTTATGTGTTTATGTCATTTATCATGGTATATCACCTAATCAAGATGAATCACATAGCAGAAAATATTTAACTAGATTACCTAATGTGATTAATATTCCTTTAGAATCTTTAAGATTCGTTTTGAAGGCTTAGTAAAAACTTTTTTCACAGATCTCAGCAGGGATCGAATTCCATGCAAGTCTTGGTTCCAATGAAAAGGATACTTTGTTGTGACCGAGCTTTTGAAAAGTAAGGAAGTATGAAGTTACTTCTATTTCGATCTGTATAATTATGATGGCTAGTTTGTGCATTTAATAATTGTTCAAGGTCTTTGTCGCACTCATTAGTCAATGATTTATACAAGAAATTACAAATGGCTAGCTTGTTGAAATCCGTATGCTAAATATTTCAAAACTTTCGAATGAATCATATGTGTGAACATTATATTTTCATTTTCTCACCGGTCTAAAATTTTTATAGCAGCGTAAATGGTTTCATTTTTATCAGTCCCGTGCCATGCTTCTTTTCCGTATTGTAAGTATGGTGAAACAAGCGTTCAATTTGGTTACCATCAACGAAGAAATCAATACTGAGATTCATTAGAGGTACTAGCAGCATTTTTCTGTTTATTAACAGTTCAAGGAAATGTATACGGTACTTTATTCATGTAATTTTCCACAATTTAACCCTTTCGATACATAAATTAAAAAAATTATTTTTCATACTTTTTTCGTTGGATTTCATTAATTTTGAGGTTCACAAAGGTATACATTACAAAAAAATTATTGGTGATACTTATGAGTAACGACAGTATATTGGGAACCCATCGTACAACAACAATAACTTGTGGCGCAACACTTCGTTTGGAGGCTTTAGCTGCCAGATAGCGCAGGAAATCAATACCAGAGAGGTACATACTAGATTAACTAGATTGTACCTCCAGCAATGCGAAGACGCAATTCGCTCTCCTTTATTTTCTAGGCTAGAAAAAATGAAGAGGTACTAATTTGTATGGTCAGTGTTGAAATGGCTAAGCTCGGAGGTGGCACAGTTTGACGCAGCGATATGTTCACATTGGGCACCCTAACTGCAAATGAAGAAATTAAAACCGTTTATTTCCTAAAAATTTGATACATAAGATGCATTACAATAAATTGGGCCTTCAAGAATTCTTCATATAATGGTCCTTAATTGACAGACAAAC
Source organism: Platorchestia sp. MABIK (assembly GCA_014220935.1). Lineage (NCBI taxonomy): Eukaryota > Metazoa > Arthropoda > Malacostraca > Amphipoda > Talitridae > Platorchestia > Platorchestia sp. MABIK. The sequence goes on along the minus strand of JACJUY010003843.1, from coordinate 15,337 downwards.
CAAATGAGGTGGATACTAACCGCGTCAAGGGTTAATTACATTTATTATTGGGAGAGATAGTATGATAAATTCCCTTGAATATTTTAAATTAAGCAATAGGACTGAGAACTTAAAAACACTTTAATACTATTGATGAATGGTTCGGATGATGTGTGCTATAAGTTAAAAATATTTTTATACGAGAGACACGAAACACTACTGAACAAACTAAAGTACCCTCATGAATGATTTTCAAGTTCTCAGCAAAGGTTGATCAAGAGAAATTTATAAGAACGTAGCACAAACACGCATGTCTAAATAAAATAAGCAGACATTCATGTAGAAGCGAATTTCTAATTTTGTTTATCATACGATGAGTGAGATGATTTGTTTATGAATCCTAAACTCAAACTACGCTTATTTTCATTTATCAATTCACATTTTATGATACAGAAACGTGTGACATTTACTGGAGTAGCGATAGATGTTCTTGAAAACTCTGAGCTGGAGAACTAATTTTATTTACTGTGATATTATTTCTGATTGTAAGTTCAATACTAACTGGTTGCAGAGCGCTTAGTGAATCAATGTAGTCGTCATGACTTTCAGTTTGAGTTAATTTGCGAAAAAATTTGGAACACTTCATCTTGTTACATCGAACAGATACCTGTATTGCTTAGTGTTTTTGAAAGAAAAAATAATAACAATGACTTGGAAAAAACAAAAATGAGCTAGTCACCAAAACGTCAACGTAAGATTCGAGGATTTTTTGATCGCATTCTTTGATCCAAAAATGATGCATTGTGCTTTATTTGAGTTAAATATAATTTTGTCTCATCTCGATTTTAGGTTCTTTAGAAGGCTTACAGCTTTGACAAGTATTTCTTTCAAATCAACAGTCTGTCGAACTCGTCATGGCAATTTGGACATCATAAGCATACAATGAGATTTTGTGCTTGGTTGCATGGTGGGGAAATCATTAGTAAAAATAGTAAATGGGAGCTGGCCAAAGATTGAACCTTGCGAAAAGACAAAGTTATTTGGTATGAAAGGAAATATTTTGTTATTTAAGCACACTGTGTGTGAGTGATTCAGTAGGTATAGCTTTCAAACCACTGTGTGTCGTTTCTGAGGTTTGATATTTTTTGCAAAAATTTTTTACGTGTTAATTGTATGAAACGCTTACGAGAGATCAAGCAGTGGTAGGAGAGTTAATTTATTTTTACCATTTCATTCAATTTTTTTTTCTGTGATGATAAGTAAAGCATCTTGAGTACTGGTGTTCCTTCTGTAAGCCAATAGGTTGTGATGAAGGCATAGGTGTGATTCATTCATACGAAACGAAAGCTGATTTGTTATTGCTTTTTCTAATATTTCCGACGTCACAGGTAGGAGACTGATTGTGTATAATTTGATGCTTTATTGATATCACAAGATTTCTGCTATGGTTCAATGATGGATAGTTTCCAATGATCGGGAAATTTATTTGTGGCTATAGATGTATGTAATATCGGACAAATCAGGAGTGCTGTAACAGGGAAGCTGTTTCATTTAAGGCTAAAGCCCTCATGTCCAACTCCTTTATTATTTTTCAATGGGTTTTCAATTTTTCTTATATCTGTAATACTGTACTACCTAGCATTGGTCTCCGATTGTTCCTCGGATTAGCGGATGAAACACAGTTTGGATTTGCAGTTATAGGTGAGTTTGAAACGAGATTAGACACTTCATAGAAAATTTCTTCACAACTTTTGAGAAGAATGTATTGAGATCATTCATCGTTTTTGAGAGGTTGTCAAAATTACTTTTGAAGTTTGAATTTTAATACTGAGCTCCCACTGTCATTTGGATTTCTTTAGATCGTTAACAGTTCTTTGTGGAAGTGGTTTTATTTTGCTCCCCTAACTTTTATCCAAAGTTTTTTCTATGATGTTTATTTAGCTGACGGAGAGTACAGTATGATTTGTTTAGTTTATCTTCTACCATGTAATTTTTTTAGCTCTGTTCAGGTCTTTTAACTTATCTGTTATCCATTTGGCATATCTTGGCTTAAATTCATTTGTGGTGAAAGGTGCGTATTCGTTAAGGACTGATTCAACATTGTCATTAAAAGAAAAACTTATACCTAGACATCATCGGTGTTTTTAATGTATTGAAATGTTCTTCATCTGTTGAAAAGCTTTTCTTGAAATATTTCAGAGAAGTAGTAGTTTTTTCAAGTGATAGGAAATAAAATGTAATCTCTATTTCTCTTCTGCAGTATTGATTAGACATTATGCAGAATAGTGATCGGGAAAGGACGATAAAATCTCTGTGCTGAGTTATGCTCCTCCTATCTATGGGTTGGAAGAGTTTTGGAAGTGTTAGTATAATGTGCGTTGGTTCTTGAAACATTCGCAACAGATTAAGTCTGTACAATATTTTGCTTAGCTGAGTGTTTTTACTTCTTGAGAGCTTTTTGGCTGCTGAGATCAATTTAAGCGCATTTTCAGTGAACTCTAATATTGGACGTAGAACTGCTGATGGGTATTGTAAACACTGCCGATAATGAAAGACTGATGTTTCTTTATTTGAAAATTGAGCCAAACCATTTTTATGTCTTCTAAATTCTCTCTTATGGGATGTAGGGAAGTTGAGTAGACGCCTTTAATGAAAGTGCAAATGAACCATTACCTCTTTTATTCTTGTCTCCATAATAACGATACGTTGTGTACCCGGTGATATTAAACTTTGAACTTTCTATTCGTGAGTGGAACTATGGTTCAGATACACATAAAAATTTAATATCTATGGCTCTAGTAATCAACATTACTCTTCTATCATTCATTTTATCCATGAGGTAGCAAGCTTTCATATGTTTGGTTTTCATATTTATACAATTATGGTAGATGTCTATTTGAGGTAATGCATTTCTAATTTCTTGCGGAGCATTTGTGTTAACCTCCTGTTCAATGTTATCCAGATCACTGGTTTTGATATAAATTAGAGGTAAAAATTCAATTTGATCACTGTTATTTAGCCACAGAGTGGAGGTGGGAATTTTGGTTGGGGTGGTATTCCCGCTCGACGGGGATTGAGTCGCTGTAAATGAGTTCCAGTTCCTCTTGGTCTCCATTGGATCGTTTCCACACATCACCAAGAGTATGGTGGACTCATCATTGTGTATACGTACAGCATTGTTTCATTGCAATGAACTGGTTCTCTTCGTAAATGTCTTTCAGGTTCTTTCGTGGAATCATAAGTCAACAACGTGATTAACTTCCGCTTCTCTATTTCCGTTGCTACGTGCGCCAATTCAGGTGTCATGCTAAGTTTCGCATAGCCTGTTACATTCTTGGAAAGATCAGGTTCCAATTCTGACTAAAATAAATTTACGAGTGTCATTTCAAATTCTCTTGGATATTTTGATTCAAACGTGTTTTCTTTGTGTAAGATGTTATCACCCACTCCTTCTCTTTCACTTTCTTCAGCGGTTACAGAGAACAACACTTGTGTTGAATGCTTCAGTTTCTCAGAAGTTCCTTTCAACCTCTCCGTAGCTTGCTGCAAATTAGAGATTGGCAAGTCTATAGAAGACGCCATTGCAGTTTCACCCTCTGACGCCCACTTAATAAAAAATAAATACTAACCGCATTCCTGGTCAGGATAATGATCAATTGATCACTCGCAATTTCCTCCTTTCAATGAAGTTGGCGACGCAACCATCTCCTGATTATCGCTTTGTTTCCAAACCGTTCAACAGCAACTTTTGAAATTTACAATATTTTTGAGAATTCTTTTGAATTCGTATTGATACATGAGATATGTTCTCTGAATGTGACTTAGTATAAGGAAGTTAAATTGAATGCATAATACCAGGTCATTCCATAAGTTCCATCCAAATATTACCTCTTTTTTTATTAAATGAAATTCAAAGAGTGTTTTATAATGTCTAATGGAGCTGAACATTTTTTTTGTGTTTACATGCATTTAAACTGATCAAATTTCATTTGATCAGTTGCTTGCTTCATCAAACCCTACTAACATGGAAGTACCCAAGAATCGTTTGAGGCACATGATGTTTTATAAGTTCAAGAAAAGAAAAAAAAACATTTTATTTCCAATGAAGTATAGCATGAAATGTTGATACATTGGTTTTTAAAACACCTTAACATTAAACATCCTTATCTGATAATAACACATTGGTATCGTAATACTCGTGTAAAATGTTGAATCAAAAAATGATTGATAGAAAAGCACATAAAAAATGAGTTCCTTTCCTTTCCCTAATATGACTTTGACAGTGCATTTGAATATAAGTTGCTAAGAGAACACAATCCTCGTAACGCTTAGTATAAAAATGTATTCGTTTGCGCGCATTTAAATTGAAATAAAAGCAAAAATCGCGTTTAAATAAATGCCTTAACACAGAGACCCTTAATTGCTATTCATACATGGTTATCGTAATACCCATGTTAATTGAGTGTTGAGACAAATGATTTAGATCCTTAATTGCTATTCATACATGGTTATCGTAATACCCATGGTAATTTCTAGTCCCGAGTTCGAATCCCACGAGCTCCTCGTACATTTATTTGATTTGAAAAACCTTGTGGAGGACGTAAGCTTCCCGTACTAGATTCATTAACTGTTTCTGGGGGTTGTTGGACTTTGAATTCTCAATACCCATGATAATTGTCGAAAACATGATTCGGAGAGAAGCACGAAAAAATTAGTTCCTCTTTGTCGCGGTAGTCGGATTCTGGTAATGCATTTAAAATACAGGTGACTAAGAGAAGCATAATTCATGTGACGCGTTGCTGAAAACCCTCTCGTTAGTGCGTGCTCGGATTGAATTATGAGCATAAGAACATAGGAACTAGTGATACGAGTGTGTGGGATTGATGTTAGAAGTAAAATGAGCAAATTAGATTTATTTTGCGACTAGAACTATGAGGTAGACAGTCGCGAATTTGAGACAATTTTTCACACAGACGCATCATCTACTGTGCCAAGTGGTGAGCTTCGGAAAGAACATAATATTCACTCTAGCAAAACAAAAAATTGTTGTGATATTTCTTACGCTAATAGTGCTGGCGTAATGAGTTCATCGGAGTCAAAGACATGAAAAGGATTGTTGTACAATGCTAGCCGTGACATTTTCAACATAGGTGGAGCCGTACAAAAGTTAACTAGCCAAAATAGTGTTGTCATAATGTATTCACGAGAGTAAGAAAGTAAGAAAAGCAATTTAAGACCAGAATAAGAAGATTAAAAAATGAAGTTCTTCAAAGTTGTTATTCTTCGAAACGTTGGCCCTTTTTTTTTAATGTTTTAATGAAACAAAAAAAAGAGAAAAAGGACGCTAAAGTACCCTCACATTAACATCCTTTCTTTGCGGTAATTAATTTAGTTTTGAAATGCTAATAATTATAAGTAACTAAGAACAAAATCCCTGTGACACATAGTTTAAAACACACTTGTTTGGGTGCCCGTATATTGGATTATCAGTCCATAACATTTGCAGCATAGCTGGAGCAATACGAAAAGTTAGCTACCGAAAATGATTTCGTGTCTTAATGCACTCACGGGCGCAGGAAAGTAAAAATTACCGATGAATTACGTCGCACATTCAAATATTTTAATATGAGCGAAAAATGCCATCAAATATCTTGAAATTTAGACCATGACATGATATCTACACATGGGGGCAGTAATACTTATACCGGTTAATTTCTAAACAAACAAATGGTTGGTAGGAAAGCACGTTTAAAATGCATTTCCTTTCGGTGCGTTGGTCTGATTTTGACAATGCATTTTATTATAAGTGGTCTAGAAAACATTGTGCGTGTGATGCATTGTTGAAGATACTTTTTTAAGTGCACTCCCATATTGAAATTTGAGCTTACGAACATGGGAACTAGTGAGATGAGGGATTATGGTTGAAAGTAAAACGAGTAAATCCAAATTGTTTTTCGTCTTAGACTGTGAGGTTGACGTTAGAGGTAATTTTACATTGTTTCGTATCAACTAGTCAGCTAAATAACTGGCTCGGATAAAATGAAATATTTTACAATAACACAAAAATTAAATTTCAAATGCTACTAGCATTGGCACAGAAAAGTTCATTGGATTCAAATGAGAAGGATCGTTGTACAATACCAGCCATAACATTTACAACACTCCTGGGACAAAACGAGAAAGTCAAAACAACCTATGATAGTGTGGTCAAAGTATACTCAAAGAGTGTAAAGGACGGCACATTGTCACACAATATTAACTCGAGCATTTTAGGAAGGGAATAAGTTCTACATATATATATACACACACACATACATATATATATATATATCCAAACACATATATACACATATACATACATAGGAGCGTCACATGTGAGTACATAAATGTACTTGATATTCGCAAACAAGTAATCATATTGCATATGTATAATACAGATATGTCTTGATTGTTGTATGATATAATGAAAAGATAAGATAATTCGCACTAAAAATTTCTGACTTCTTTTTCAGTACGTACTGCATTTTACACTTATTCTGTAGACGCAAGATAGAGAGCTATTTTACTTTTGAATTCTCTAAGTGTTTGAGGGGTTTTGATGCTCTGGTGGAGTTTATTCCACAGTAAGGAGACTGATACTGACAGAGCTTTTAATTCTGCCCGATGTTAGATGAACGGTATTTGATTAAGACATCACGTCTCCTATTCGGCTTTAGGTTGGTGATGGTAGGGGAATGGAATTTCACTATTTCAGCATTGCTATGAGGAAGATATAAAGAGGAGAATACGTATTTGGCTTTGTGTGCCAGAAACCAGTCCTGAATAGGAGCCCAACCGAGCTTATTCAGGAGAGGTGTTACATGAACATTCTTTTTGAATATACCTTTGCATGCAACCTTAGCTGCAAAATTCATGAATTTTTGTAGATCTTTTTGGAGATATATCGGTATATCTCCCCATACCAGGCTGCAATAGTCAATACGTGATAAGGCCAAGGATTGGATGGCCAATAATCTAGATTCTTCGTCAAGCATACTTTTTATACGATTAAAAAACAGTAAAGTCCCGTGAATTGTGTTGCAGGTTTTGTCAACGTGGGATTCGAAAGACATGTCTCTATCGAACCAAATACCCAAATTTTTTACTTTTTCTGATTGGTAAATTTTATCATTTCCAACCGTATGAGTTAGATCTAGATTTCGAATATTTTTTGTTCTATCTTTTGACCCAAAAACAATGAATTGTGTTTTTAAATTTATTTAAATTACTCGCGTTTAGCTTGAGACCATTTCGGTCATACCATGACTTGAGGCTGATCAGTGGGGCTTCAGCTCTATTTTTCGTCTGTGGTATTTCTGCTACAGAGCTCGTCATTGCAATTTGGACATCATCAGCATACATAAAGATTCGAGTGTTAGAAGGCATTGGAGGGAAATCGTTAATGAAAAAAGAAAACAATAGCGGACCAAGAATGGATCCTTTAGGAACACCTAAGTTATTTTGAAGGAATGGGGATAACTTGTTATCTAAGAGGACTGCATGAGATCGATTTGAAAAGTAGCTTTTAAACCAATGCGTATCAACTCCTAAGTTCAGTATTTTTCGGATGAGTTGATCATGTTCGACGCTGTCGAATGCTTTAGAGAGATCGAGTAGCAGCAAAAGTGTTACATTTTTTTGGTCAAAATCGTTGTATATTTTTTCAGTGATATTGAGCAAGGCATCTTGAGTGCTAGTCTTCCTCCTATATGCATATTGATTTCGATGAAGCAAATTTGACTCGTCCAAGTGAGATGACAGTTGATTCGTTACTACTTTTTCCAATATTTTGGACAGGACAGGCAAAAGACTGATGGGCCTGTAATTTGATGCAGTATTTATGTCACCAGTTTTATGCAACGGTCTAATTATGGAGTGTTTCCATTGGTTTGGAAACGTGTTGGTTGCTATTGATGTATTTATTATCAGACGAATCCATTGTGCTGTGACTGGGAAACTGTCTGTGATGTTGTCGAAATTCTAGCCATTGCTCTAACACTGAGGTCCATAACGGACTTTATAAGGCAGATTTAAGAGCCTTCTACCATAAAGTTCATAGGCTGTGATCGTTTGATCAGCCTAAAAATGTAATAACGCAAGTAATTTGAGACTAAGCGGAGCAATGGCGAGGGTTTCCCACATC
>JACJUY010003842.1:54863-73240 GCA_014220935.1 Platorchestia sp. MABIK | reverse complement strand
CAGAAGAGTGACGGACCGGGCTTAATAAGCTTATAAATGCTACTAGAACAGACATACCCGAAATATTCTCAATCAGGTTCAGCACGTACATTTCCATCACGCTACTTCATTTCTTGAGCAGATTCGAAGCTGGTACAGGATACATCGAGCCAGTCCCCGCGCTGCTACAGCCCGTACTGCGACACGAGCGACCCAGGCACACCACAGCAGCAGAGCGCCGTGAGCGGCGGGATGGTGGGAGGCGGCAACAGCGGGCCCAGAGCAGGGGGCCTCGGCAAGAGGAACGAGAGAGGGGAGACGCCCCTGCATGTCGCTGCCATCAGGGGGGACGCCGAGAGGGTGCAGCAGCTCATAGCCCGTGGCTCTGACGTCAATGCTGTTGATTATGCAGGTGAGTTGAAATGTGCAGGTTAGTTGGACTGTGCAGGTTAGTTGACGGAGAAATGTCATTCAACGCTGTTGTGCCAAGAAAGCCTCGCACTTGTGCTCAGGGTATTAAGTTGTGGATTGCTTTTTAAGCGGGCGAGTTTGCAGGAAAATGTTTCAAAGATAGAATTTAACTTTTTTACCGTACTCATTATTGCTTCAAAAGAAGCGAGTTAGAAGGGATAGATTTCAAAAATATAATTCAGCTATTTTACCATGATTTTGCTTCAAAAGCAGATTAGCTGGCAGGGAAATATTTCAAAAATATAATTCAGTAATTTTACTTTCCTTAAGATTGCTTCATTAGCACGTTAATTGGGAGAAATGAATCAATAACTGGCGTTCCGAGCACTTATTTAGGTACGACTTTAGTCAAATGTACATTGCGAGCAATTTTTCTCAAGTTTTTATTGACTTGGTTTGAAAATAATTCTTTTCATCATTGGGATAACCGTGGTACTCAATTATACAATCGGAATTAATTTTCATAATAGGTTATTTTGCACATAATTTGTACTATTAGATGATCAATTAGGAAGACATAGTTCATGTTTAAGTATTCTTAGAATCCTACTGAGCATAGGATTTACGCTTCAAATTTTTCTTATCTTCCAAACAGATTTTAAACCATACTTATCGAAAGCACCAAAATGTGAAAAAAACAAAAATCATTTTGATTTGTGCCAGTTTGTTTAAAGCAACCACTAGGACTAATATAATGATTACTCCCATCACAGGAAGTAGTTCTGTTGCGGTTAGTTTCAAGCCGTAGCTCCAGTTACGTTTGCTACTTTGTACTACTGTTGGTCGCAAGTATTTTACGACGTGTCTGTGGGGTTCTGAGGACCTAGATGTTGTCTTCTATTCAGCTCGTCGAAGTACGTAGTTTCAGAAACGCCAAAAGACAAACTGTGCAAGCGTCTGAAAAATTCTTCTCTGTGCTAGCGCTGGCGAAGAACAAGTACAGGCTGATGAAAAATATGAATAACTTTACAAGCCCCAATGTTTAATTTTTATTTCCAAGTTTCTAACTCATTGATTATTACGTGTAATGTGCGGTTAATAAAGGTTGTACCCGTACTACGTACATTACCAAAGAAAAACTGATACATCTCATCGAGACGTGGGCTGAAGACCACCAGAGAATGAGGTGAACACTATTTGTAGGTATTACAATAATCTATGATGGAGGATGAAAAGGCCTCGTTTTTAACTTCAACAACGAGATGGATTTAAATGGCCATTTCTATTAGCTCCTCAAGTATACTGTCCCTCTTTTCTTGTATTTGTACTCAAATGTGTTCTGAATATCACTGCTAAGTGGCAGTAGCCTCTTTATATTGATGCTGATTGCCTTGATGGTTTTAATTGCGGTACGAGCCAAAATAAATTCTTAAGTTAAAAGGTGAAGTTTTATCCAGCCAGTTGGTGTCCTACTTGGCAGGAGATTTTAGATTTTTGAAATGCGTTTTTTTGCCGAGTGTTATTTTTGTCTGGCTAAGGAGAATTTCAATATATTCTGAACACCTTGTTCACGAATAATTTCTTCCAAGGTTTGTTAAGAGACTGTTCCACAGGCCTAATGAGGCTTTACGATAGAGATAAATAGTCAGCCGAATAAGTAGTTACAGGCAGAAGAACGGTATCTGCTGTTAACTCGAGCTAATATTGCCCTCGTTATTTTAGGATATAGTAGCCTTAGGGTAATAACATGTAACTTCTTGCATGTACTTTGAGAATGAGAACCTTCTGTGTTCTCTGGAAATTATAAGACCCGGCGGTAAGGGGCAGGAACCAAGAATCACATCCTCTGTGTTGGATCTCATTAAAAAAAAAACAGAGTTAAAAAATGAAATTCATAGCAAATAGAATCCAGCAAACATCCCTTTAATATAAACACTTGAATTTAAGTTGTATTAGTTATATTTGAAATCACTTGCTCGTCATATCGTCACATGGAGAAGCTGGTGTGATAGCTCCAATGCTTCTTCGACTCATCGGCCACCACAACATAGGTCTGTAATCCGAAATCAACGTCATGTCCAATTATTGCGTTTAAAAGCTTGTGTGGGATTTAAGCTGACAGTAAGTCGACAACTGTTTTCATTTTTTGTTCTCTACCATTATTAAATAGTCAGGTGCAAAATATATTACGTTACAACCTAATTTATTTTACTTGTGTGGTGCATCAGCGAGCCACAAGCTTTCATAAATCTTCCTCAAGGTTGTCGAGTGGTTTTGAGCCATATTTGTGGTGCCAGAAAGTAATTCCGCACTGCCTGATTTTTATTATATTTTACATTATAGCAAATATAACTAGTCATTTGAAGCAAACTTTACACCATAAAATTCTACGCCTTTTAATCTATAGATATGCATTCTCAAATTTATTTTGCTGCCACCCAGTAACTGGAAATTTCACTGTTCCCTTTACCACTTTTACTGGTATCTAATTGAACTGATTATATTTGTGATAAAGGGAGNCTGTACACCTGTTTTTAAATTCTTCGCCCTTGTAGCGTCTAACGTATTGCCTGCCATCACTTCCAAGCCTAATGAATCTGCATTCATCACTAAACAGAACTTTGTTCCAGAAAAAAGCGTCTGTTTCTTCATGGCTCTTAGTGAAATTCAAGCGACGCTTTCTGTTCTTTGCGGATATCATTGGTTTACGTCTGGCAATGAATCCCCTTAGCTTAAACTCTTTCAGCCGATTCTTGACAGTTGACACAGAGCACTTTCCAATAAGACCACACTCTTTACGCAGCTCTGGGGCACTTTCAAATCTGTTGCGAAGACTCCGGATCTTTATGGCATGATCTTCTCTGGCCGATGTCACCCTAGGACGTCCACATTTTGGGATGTCATGAACGTTGCCAGTCTTTTGATGCTTTTGCATTGTTAGCCGGACGGTTTTTTCGTCACAATTCAATCGACGACCAATTTCACGGTTGGATATTCCATCGTTGTGTAGCTTAATAATCTCCTTGCGGTTATCAACGTAAGGACGAGGCATGACTAAAATTTATTAAAGATTTTAGCACTTTATCTTCACTAGCACTGATAACAATTGCAAATGCCCGATCGCAGCTGAAAAGCGGACATTGTAGCATATTTACATCGAAATCCTAACATGCGGAGTTTCTTTTTGTCCTGCAGACTTTTTACATTTCCTATAAAATGACGCCTACACAGTTACTGGGTGGCAGAAAAATAAATTTGAGAATGCATATCTATAGATTAAAACGCGTAGAATTTTATGGTGTAAAGTTTGCTTCAAATGATTAGTTACATTTGCTATAATTTAAAATATAATAAAAAATGAGGCAGTGCGGAGTTGCTTTCTGGCGCCACTGTAATCCGAAATCAACGTCATGTACAATTATTGCGTTTAAAAGCTTGTGTGGGATTTAAGCTGACAGTAAGTCGACAACTGTTTTCATTTTTTGTTCTCTACCATTATTAAATAGTCGGGTGCAAAATATATTACGTTACAACCTAATTTATTTTACTTGTGTGGTGCATCAGCGAGCCACAAGCTTTCATAAATCTTCCTCAAGGTTGTCGAGTGGTTTTGAGCCATATTTGCACCCACTTCCTAACGTCCATACTTTGAGCAAGCCGACGACCTCTCAACAGTTTTGTGGGCTCTTCTTAGTGATCAAAGTCTGATGGTTCATTCGCCAACAAACCGAAACCATCATTCGGTAGTGAACGGTGAGGTCTGCTCTCGAGGTAAATTTTTCTGCTTGGCAACACTTCGTTGTTCACGGCCTGTAGCACTATAGACATTTCCAACTTACTTGATCCCTGGAGTCCCAGGAACACCCTCTCCAAAGCTCAAACCTCGCTTTCAGACTTTTATCTCTTTGGACCGTCCAAGGAAGCCTATGGAGATCGTCGATGTACTATTAAAATGGTCATTCGACATGTGATGCGTAAGGGGTGCTTGATCAACAACAAGAATCCATGATGAGCATCGAAAGGTTTGTTAACTCACGGGACGGTAGGCATTGCTAAAGAACGAGACTAGGTTTATCATCCTGATTCGTTTAACTTCGCTTAATAAAGAGGTAGGGCAAGAATTCCAAGTAAGTGTGCGCTTCCTCTTAGTATGAGCAGGAGAAAATGCTTCGTAACGGAACATAATTCTTACCTACAGAAGCAACTAACGTACCATTCTACGAACGGAAATTGAAGGGCTAGTCTATTGTAATTGTACTTCCGCCTATGGTATCACGAGACGTTAGGGCACACAGACGTAAGCAACGTCTGTGGTTACCACCTGGCTTTTGTTTCAAAATACCATCGGTGAGCGTGATCTCCAGGCTTTGTAAACTTATTAATTATTGTGAGATTTCATTTGGAGGAAGTTTCATGCTTTTGTGTCGATGAATAGTGTGGGAAGCTCGAAAATTATGCCCACAGCACAACTGGTTGTCAATGACTTTTTGATGACAGATGGGTATCACGTACGGTAATGATTAGGTTCTGTTCGTTGGACGAGTGTTGTGATAAGAACCCGCTTGCAACTTCGTAGCCATTGATACGGGCTCCTGAGTACGATGAATTGGCTTAAGCCTGGCGCTTATTAACCACTTGGAAAGATATTTTTTGAGGCATTAACGTGTTTGCCATGGAACAAGTGCGTTGTGTAGAATAGAACTGCGATAAAATAGCTGTACTCGTTGTTGATATATTCCCTTCTTGAATCGTAAAAGCATAAGATCTGTACAAGAAGGAAACATAAAATCTCTTTCTTGTACAGATAGGTGCTTAAACCTTCGATTTGGGTGTCTGCAATTGTCATTTCATTGAAAGCCCGATGGAATTACACTGAAATGCACAAGTTAGCGCTTGCTGCTCGATCTTGTTGAAGCAGATTCATTCGACGCGAGGCAACGAAGAAACTGGCAAAAAAGTTCTGTTTTCGTACTGGCTTTTCTAACCCCTGTGCTGCTTGTAGTGAAAGTTTGCTTCTCTTGTCTGTTCACTCTAAAAGCGCAGCTGCTGTCGCACGAAATAGGTAATACTCGTGTTTCTGAAGATTGAGTGGCGGAGATGGGTACGAGAACGATAGGGAATGATGTAATTCAGGAAAATCTGACTCCGTTCTTCACACATCGGTAGGGTGCGCCACTACGTTTATATTCGAGTGCTTGATGTCCTTGGGCGAAGTTAACACTGCTGATACTTGTAGGACTTTTGAGCATCAGCACACGGTGTGGGGGAGAGGTGGGAGGCATGGCGCGTGTCATGATAGGTTTTAGGTTAGCCGTAAAAGCTACTGGTACATCTTGCGCTGCACTTGGTTTAGTAGAAGCCGTCGCTATTCGCTGCATAATCTTGAATAATTAAGCAATGGCGTTATTTGGCAATCTTGCCTTCCACTTCTGTTGTTTCCTCCGTCCCAGTTTCTCTGGTGGAGGAGGTCGACATGCTACGCAGCTCGACTCGCTCATGTTTTCCCACAGTGTACTCGTAGCGGCTTGGACGCGAAAACGATTGACGTACACTTCCGATCGAGACATAATAACTCTACTCTTTGTTTTCCCATATGTCTTTTTTCGTCGGTTTTTGTTACTGAAATCGCGGACTGTGCTAATACATCCAGTCGATTATCACATTAGGGGCACGTCACCTTATGCAAACCTTTTCTTAAACGAGTGGAAATTAGCACCAGTTTCTCATACCTTGAATTTGGCAATGCATCAGTTGAATTACAAGGACTTTTATGTGTGAGTCGCGGTGCATTAGATGGTAATTCAAAGATCTACTGTTTATACACCATCTTTGCAGCTAATTTGGCTTTTGAACTCTACACTAAGGTTTACCATGATGAATGCTGCCATTTACCTTGATTCATATTCAAAACTCGTTCTTAAAATAAAAACTATTAGAACATTAAGAAAAAGCCTAGAACTATTTCTTATTATTAAATTATCCGTATTTGTAGTAAATTAAAATCCGCAAGATTGTTTCCGTGTGTTTGACATCAAGCCCCTCAAGGGGCATAACATAGGGAATGGATTCAGGCTAATGGGCTTTGTCTATCCCACGTGTATCTGGCGCTCTCAGGAGGGGGGGGGGGTGTTATTAAATTACTTCAGCCTTAGGTAGCCATCGCCACTTCTGTTTCCGTGGCTGTTTCCTATATATTTCAGTTTTTATCCCTTCTGGCTTTTTTGATGTTTTACTCCTTACTTTTTTCAAAGAGGCATAATTATCGTGTCTAGAGGAATTAGCACTCCCAGGATAAAAATGTCAGCACCCGAGCTCAAAATTTGGTATACCTTTTGATGTATAAATGGAAAATATTTTTTGGTTTGGTTGCAGGTCTTTTTTTCGGTTTGCTCTTCTCTTTCAGCACTATTGCTTTCTTCTTCAACTTCAATGTTACTTCATAACTCCTACCTCGCTCGGTACAGCTGTTTTGTCTGTAAGAATTAGCGCTTACTGAAGGAAGATGTGAGGTCCCGAATTTCGAGTTGAGTAGGCCTTCCTTTTTTGCACAAAAATAAATCTTTCTGCTTTGTTATGGCCCATTTTTTCGGTTTGCTACTGCCTTGTTTTTCAGCGCGTACTTTTTTTTTTCTTTCACTATTATCTTGAATTATAAACTTCCTTGTTTTACTGTTCCTATGCGCAAGGGATCTTGTGTGAGAACACACTTGTACATAGATTCCCGTTCCCTCAATTCTATACTGAATGATATGGAATCTATAACAGAGGAAAAGTTTTCAATTCATGGGTTAGCTCCCCTCAGACGGATACAACTACTGTATCTATGACTAAACAGATGTTCCCTTTTCTTGAATCGCAAATTCATGGAAAATTTTAATTTAAAAATTTAATTTCCTCATTCAGCAATACGCAGCCACGCCGAGAAGTGTAGTGCAATTATTCGTGATAGTGACTTTAAAATAATTGACAGTTCTTTCCGTGATTTTCACCTTAGGATTTTAGAATCTTTGCTTATTTTTAAGGAAAACCAAATTTTAAACACAAGCCTTTCATGCCTTTTTGCTCGTATGCCTTTCAGATAGTTAATGCATAGTTATTTTTTTTTTTGTATATTGTGGAATTTATTATCGATCGTGTTTTAATGCTTACTCTAGATTGATTATACCTAGTAACAAATTTTATATAACTGATGATGGAGCTGGTGTTCGAAACTTTTTCGATTTTTTGTTCTTTTTTTAAGAAAAAGGGCTAATTTTATTAGCATTTTCTTGGTTTTAAATTTTTACTGTATCCATGAGAATTAGCGCTCACAAGGGGAGGATGTGAGGTCCCGAGCTAAAGGTTAGGTAGGCCTAGCTTTTGTTGAAATCGAATACGTAGTTTTTTTTACAGACCATCTTTTTCAGTTCACTGCTGCCCAGAATTATCACTGCTGCCTTATTCATGTGAATAAGAAAGTTTGTGATTCTGAGGAAAAGCTTATCGTACGGTAGAAGTAGAAGAAATTTTGATTTAAGTATTACTTTTTTAGGATCTGAATTTTTGACTCGTTTCGCTCGTACAAAATTGACTGCGTTCACGTCACAGCTTCGAGTTTTTTTAGATAGTTTACTTTGCTATACAATATATTTGAAATACTTTCTGTAAGGCATTCTAATTTACCTTGAATTGAAATGTTCTTAGGTTTAAAGTTTTTATCTATTCTATTGAGGCAATTTCGTGATTCTTCATATTTCATTCAGAGGAAGAAAACAAGTGTCTCACGTGAACGTGCACAGCAGTGTTATTTCTGAGCCATTTTTTTTTTTTCGCAGTCAATACTGCTGTTGCTTTTAAATGTTTGTAAGTTTATAACGTTTGAAACTCGTCATTTGCATACATGTAATTTATCGGTGTTTCGTATTTTTGCGTAAACACTTATACATATAAAGTTATGCGGGACGACGAATTGAGCGCCATTTTGTTTTCACATTCTTACTCTCTCGGCTTTTCAGTGAGGCAGCAGAGGGGCCATTGCGCTCGTGTTTACTCCACTGTTTGTCTTGCATAATTTTATTTTCCTACTCTCCCTAGCATAGGTTTTGTATAGGATATTTATACTGCGCTTCCTTTTCTAGTTAAATGTTGTAATTCAATATCCCAATTACTGGCCTGGCGAAGAGATCAGCGGCCATTCAAGCATTAATTAAAGGAACCTAGTTCGGTCACGAAGACATTCCTTTGTGACGTGGATGAAATTGTTATTAGTGCACCTTGTGAAGCAAACTTGCCTAATATCAATGAGAAATTATTTTCTGGTGAGTGGCATTCATAATTGAGTACAAGTTTGATTCTCAGTTATTTTTAAGGTGCCTATATAGGCCTAAATAAATAAACTCCTTATCCCTAACCTGCACAGTGATACGCATCAGATGTTTAGTGATCGTATGAGATGTTTAGTGATACGAATCTCTTTTAAAGCTGCAATGTGGGCAAAATTTTTATTTCAAAGATATTTTTGTTATCAAGACCAGCTTAAATTTTGTCTTAGTTGTTGCTCAATAATTAAAACAGGAAACTTTTTACTAACTATGTAAATCTAAACTTAAATCTGAAATGATTATAATTCTCTTGTTGCCCTAAGCTGAGAAAAAAAATCAATAGAAAGTGTGACTTATTAAGACTTGTTACCAAAATCTGTGAAGAAATTGCTAATTTTGGTTCATTATTTAACTTGATGTTACTTTCTGTGATATTAAAAGTCCTTTTTAAGACTTGCACGGATAATTGCAAGCTGCAGATATCTAAAATTTAAAGTTTTTGGTGTCTTGGTAATACAATAATTACTAAAAACTTCAATGAACTCTTTGACACTGCCTTTCCTTTAGCCTGCAGTAAAGAGTTTGTTTTATCATCAGCTTTGGTTTAAAATTGTTGAAAATTTGGAAAATTCTGTAGAAATCAGCTGTGTGGCTCTGTTGATTTTTTTAGTTTTTGTCTCAGTATGCATATGCTGATTGAATATTTTCATCATCAATATAAGCTTTATCAGCAATTTCCTTGAAATTTTGGGACATATGTTTTCTTAAGGGGATACAAGTATAGTATCTATAAGAATTAACACTCCCAGGAGGAAAACAGATCAATAAGAGTTTGGTTTAATACTGAATTTTGTGCATCAACAATTTTGAAAATCTTATTCCTATATTTATGTAATTAGAGACATTTTAAGAGGTTTTAAACAAAGGACATTTGCTTGCTAATGCTTACTTTTTGAAATATTAAACTTAGAAATTATAGGAATGTTGTGTATAAAATTAAACAAACAGACACAGATTGAACAAACAGACAGTATAAGCTGAAATACAGTATTGATGTAATGGTAGTTGAAGTGAGATTAGGTTAAGTAAAGTTAGTTAAAAAACTAACCTAAGTAAATGTAAAATAACTTAACACGTTCACTGCGTTTCCGTAGCATTAACGCTTTTTTTGGTTAGGTTGTAAGTTGCAGAATAGGGAAATCAATTTTCCAGTTTGAATATGTTTTAATTTTTTCCAAGGATTAGGATAAATACAATTGCATGATAACATTTTACCTCGTATGATTTCAATTGTTTTTGAAAAATGTTGGGAAACAGATCAAATTTTGTGCATTTATACCAACACTTAAATGGGCAATTTACCTGTTGGTACACATATGGCCCAATACGCAGTGAACGTGTTAATTTAGACACACCTAGACCAATGTTTCCACCAAAAAAACTACACATGTTCCGCATCCTCCTTCCGCCGGAAGAGCCATATCGAAACTGCCGTTTAATGCTATTCTTACATGAACGTTATTTATGCTGTATTTTGAAAACTATGCATTTGCAAGCACATCATAACTGTAAAATGTCTCCAATTACCTTAATATACCAAAAAAATCAAAATTGTTGATGCTCTAAATTCAATATTGACCAGAGTAAAGTAGAATTTTTTGTTGAAATAAAATACTCCTTGGGTTTGTTATGGATAATTTTTTTTTATTCACTATTGTCCTGTTTTCTAGCATCTCTATCTTTCTACTTTAACTTGTTTCTAGTTGCCTAACCTTCCTTCTCAACACAGTATTTATGCCCAGAGGATCCAGTTTGATGAAATGCCTTGCGTGTAGATTTTGCAATCCCTTGACTCCTTATCTAAAAATGATGCCTCCTTCCTCTCTTGGAACATTTTTGCTGTGATAAGAGAGTCTGAAACTAACTTAAAAATCAAGCAAAATACATTCTCTTGGATATTTATTCCATGGCAAGATGACATAAAACTTGAAAATGCTACGAGAGAATATTTCAGAAATACTTTGCTTTAAGTTAAAATGAGAGAAGAGAGCACACAAAATGCCCTACTGAAACACCTTTGTAAATGATTTTCAACTAGTGAGATAAGGTTAGCTAAAATTAATATCTAAAAAAATATGACATGCAAACCAACCCAAACCCATTCAAAATGAATTGTAGAACTTGTTCATCATACGGATAGTAAAAAATTTAACGAATGATATGCTAAGATTAGATAGTTTTTGTTTCTTGAAATGTAAATAGACGAATGAAAAACGTGCGACCAACAATGGAGTAGCAATGAATAGTATTTTGAAGCAACTTGCTAGTGTAATCAATTAATTTATTGAAGTATTGAGTCATTTCTGATTAAAGGCTCAATGCTAACTGGTCTCAGAGCATTAATTGTCATGACTGTAAGGTTTAGTTTTTCTGTAAATGGGCTGTTTTTAACATAGTTTCTTGATACATACTAAAAAAAATTATGTACTTTTGAGCAAAATGCAAGTAGATTTGTTAATTCAAGTAGGATCAGTAATGCCTTTTTTCAAAATGGGCACAGTAAAAGGAATTATTTTTCTGTATATCTTGATCAATTTTGTTTCTCAGAAATACAGGTCTCCTGAGCTGTACACATAGGAAATACTGATAGTTTATGATCCCTGTTTTGGGAACTGGTGCTTTACATTAGTAACCCTAGCTAGAAGACACAAAACCAAC
This sequence comes from Platorchestia sp. MABIK, assembly GCA_014220935.1. Lineage (NCBI taxonomy): Eukaryota > Metazoa > Arthropoda > Malacostraca > Amphipoda > Talitridae > Platorchestia > Platorchestia sp. MABIK. The sequence goes on along the minus strand of JACJUY010003842.1, from coordinate 61,832 downwards.
ATCTTTTGTATGGCTGTTGTGGATTATGTATGTTTTGTAGTTAGGCAACTCTTTATCTTCCTTTTTCAAATCCTCCATATCTCCTGGGTGAGGCTGGTGTATGGTGCATCCTGCTTCCTGCACCATTCTCACTTGTTCCATCATATCACCATTTTATCTTTTCAAGATGTTTGTGTTGGCATTTTAGGTTGTGCCAACTTAGATTTTTCAATAATACTATCTAGTTGTTATGCTATCCTGTTTTGTCATTTTCCTTGTCTCAGTTTTTTGTTAGGCAGTTGTTATGCCAAGATATTGATCATTTTTGTTTTCTTAATGTACAGCTTGTATGCAATTTTTGGTAAACTGGCAGTCAAAACAAAAGATACCTTTACTTTATTTTTCTCACATTATCCATGTGTTGCTGTGAGAAATGCCTTGGATGCTAAATTTTTTCACTCAAATGGCACTTTTTGAAATTTACTTGCACTATCCTAAATTTTTCTAATATTTGCTGAACTGAGGAAAAACAAAGTTGAACATTGAATGTAATGGAAGTAAATGTAAAATTATGTACCTACATGTAGTTTGAGAGTCATAAATCACTTACTAAAACATTGAAATTTTTATTTAGAAATCATCTAAAGTTTGGTTCAAAGAGGATTGAAAATTCATGCTTTTTGTTGAACTCAAAAGTATTCCATGTATTCCAATTCCAAAGTATTCCAATTTTATCATGCTTTGAAAAAGTAAAGCAAAAATTATATTCCCTATTTGTTATTGAGAAAATAGGCTAAACATGTTCAAAATTTTTTAGGAAAGTTAATTAGGACTGATATGAGGTATTCTTCCATGTGCAGGCTGGACTGCTTTACACGAGGCTTGCAATCGAGGCTTTGTGTCGGTGGCAGTAGAGCTAATAAATGCTGGTGCTTCTGTCAATGCTAAAGGCCTTGACAACGAGACTCCTCTGCATGATGCTTGTGTGAATAATCATTTCAAGGTGATTTTTGTTTGCGCACACTCCGCTCTAAACTATAATGACACATTAAGAAGTTACTGTACATGCGATATTTTTATAATTAATTCTGCATTTTTGAATTGTTTCAGATAAGATTAGCTGATTTCTTCAACAAAAACCAGAATTAGAAAAAAGACTTGAAAATTAGAAAACTTAGCTAAATTAGGTTTTGCTATGATTGTGGGTTTAGCAGATAATTTACTTCAAAACTACTGTTGCATCTTGAATTTAACAAGTCAAAGTCTCTGCCAATAGTTTTGCTCTGTCTTCCAATTTTTCTAAATAAAATTCTAAGTATTTTCTGTATTTTGACCTTGTTTTCTATTATAGATTATAAATCAGTTGGACCACTGTTGTCAAATTAGGTTTCTAGGAAATTCACTCTTTTACAATTATTCCCACGTATCACAATCCTTTGACTCTTCTCATGAGATATTCAAAACTCATCTGTTGAACCTCAACCTGTCATTGTATTTAGAGGTAGAAAATTTATTTATAGGCAGTAGAATATTCATGTATTGGTGGCTTAACATTTAATTTACTGTTGTGCAGCTTGTGGAGCTGCTGTTAGATAGCGGTGCCAGCACCTCCATTGTCAACAGGAGAGGGCAAACCCCTGCTGACGTCTGTAGGTCCCCCGTCATATTGTCTCTTCTGCAGAAGTCTGCACGAGATACATCAGGTTTGTTACTTTGAGATTGTCTTTCCCTGTTGAGTGCAAGATGAGTGAACATTGTTGAGTTGATGAGTTTGAGTGAAAATGGATAAGTGAAGATTTTTGTTTTTCCTTCCCTTCTCTATTTTTGAGCGCAAGATATCTATATCTACTCTTTCATAATTGTTGAATTACTGTGAGAAATTTAAAAAAAAATGTAGCTCTGTGGATGAAATAAATTTCAATCATATGATGTAGAGAATATATGAACATATTATATTTTTAGTGTGCATTTTAAATTTCTGGTATTTCATGGGGAATTCTCATCTTGTTATTTTAAAGTAGTTGATGTTGCCAAAGTTAAGTAGAGAAGTACCTGGCTTAGACCCTCTGTAGTATTCTACTCATTTAGTCAGTTGAGCATCTAAAGCACTTGATTGAATCTATTTGAGCTGCAATACATATTTTCTCAATTTGTCTAATCTTTTAATTTTTAATTATTTCTGTCTTTAAACTGTTGTCAGTAATTAATCAAAGTTTTGAGGTCTCCAATAATGCAGAAACAAGAAAAATTTAAATGCAAAAAGATCAAAAGAGCTGAAATTCTGGTTTATGCCTGTTGTAGAGCGTAGTAACATCTTAAGTTAGCAGGCCGAGTACCATTTCTAGAAAAGCTATTTGGCAGGTGTACATTTTTTGAGTGACTCGTGTCTGTTCTCTGCCACTGGTATATTATGACAGCTGATTCTAACAAATAGCCTACATCCAAGATTTTTTCCCTGATTTAGGAAACCTGCATTAAGTTCTGATTGAAAGATTAAATAAAACGTCCTTCTAAATAGATGCTACGAAAAAAGTGGAAGTATTCTCATTTCAAATTGTTGAGTGTCAATTGATGATTAACCATATTTTCTGGGTGGCTGGCTTTCAACAACTTGAGCACTAAAACTATGCTAATATTATTCTTCCAAGTTTCTATTCAGAGTATGTTCCTCCAAGTTGAGCAGTTTTTCAGACCTACAAATTTTGAAGAGATTTCTTCTCTGTGAGCATAGAATAGGAAAAATATTTAGGTTAGTTTGATTTACCTGTACTGTGCTCTGGGCATTGAACAGGCTATTCAATTTCAATAGCTTAGGGGCTATTAATGATTCAAAAAGATTGCACTACAGGTTTCCATTGAAAAGGCTTGGCACAAAGAACTTGTGTCGTAGCCTTCTTTTCTTTTCAAATCAACTATACAGTTATTTCTACTTCATCAGTCGTTTCAAGGGTTGACCTTCAAATTTACGGTTTATTTCAGCAGGATATATTAAACACAAATCTTAGTACGGCCATAAATTTACTGTTTTAACGAAGGGTGAACACACATATGACAAGAGATTGATGAAACTAGCAAATCTCGAGGATGATGAAATAATGGACAATCCCAAAGAACTTAACTTGGAGTACGCAGCGATGGTGACGAATTAAAGGTCTAGTAATTACGTTAAATTGGATATGTCGATATGAAGTTACACAGAGATTACGTACACTCTCACTCAGAGTGCCGGCTGAGTTTTAAATTAACAAGTCAAAAGGTGGCACTAACAGACCTTTACAAGAGGAATTCTCGTACTAGGATGAATGCTACCTAACAGTCAACGGATGCTTAAATAGCCGCAGGGACTGCCGCTGCTTCTGTAGATTCGTTGAGGCGGTTAGCAGCGCTCAACCGTCGAAGGGTGCTGAGCACTCCTCTCTGTCGCCTTCCCTATGCTGAGCTTGCTTTTCTCGTTGACTTATTACCAATCGATCGGGCGCAAGGTCCACGTTCCGCCGTTCACTCTTTTGGTGGTGGAATTTCACAGTTTGTACCTAAGTACATAACACTTGTGCGTATCAATGGTATCCAGGGAGGACTTACAACATCCTAAATATAAGAGGATCGTTCAACTTTTCTGGTTTTTGCATTATTATGGTCAAGTAAATTACAGGAAATTACTTACGTGACTGCGTTTTTGATCACCGGGTAATACTTTTTTTGAGTAATACTCAGCATCAAATAAAGTTTGATCTTGAACCCAAGTGATTTAACGTGCGTGGTGCTGTGCAGAGATACTAGACAACAATATCTGCGGGATGTCTCGCCGCGCTCAGCCCTGCAACACCAGCAAGAGCCTCGACACATCAAGGATGGGCCTGAAGTCAGAAAAAGATGTCAACAAGTCGGGTGACCGGAGTTGCTCTAGTGCCACTCCTTCCTCTCAGGCGTTTGTGTCGTCAAGCTCGACCATTTCATCATTTTGTGAGTTGGACTTCAGTATTGAAGCTGATTTTTTCTGTGAATGCATTTCTCAAAAGGAATGTTGAATGATAACAAAATTTTCCCATTGTGTTACGGACATCTGTAAGATTTGCTACTACAACCTTTTTTAATTAAGAGTTTGGTACTTCAGTTGGTTTTTTATATACATAAAAATATTCAATGCTGTTGATAGAATCATGAAAAATATCTTCAGCACAAATTAATGGAACAACCTTATTGCTAATTTGTTATTTTTTGGCTTTGAATTAAAGAAAGACATTTCTTATGTGAAGCTTGAAAGCACTACTAAAAGAATAAGCTCATTCAGTACAAGGTTCTGATTGGAGTAATTTTCATTAAAAATTTTGTCTTGATACTAAATTTGGGTAATAATAATGGGAGGTAAATTGTGCTAGTTCATTAGTGAATTATTGTTTGGCATGACAATAAAGTTTGTGCTGATTTTACCTTGTGTTTTTTTTAATTTACTAATTTCCTTTTTGTGTGAGATTTAGTTTGCAATTATAGTTGTTGCATTCCAGATAATTTTTAGGTAGAAATTGATTATTGGTGTTGTAGTGACTTGCCTTTTTTATTTATTGGAATGTTAGAAACGTTGAATATTCATCTTTGAGTAATTTTTCAGTTGATTATTTGATGTCAGTAAATGCCACTACAGCCACAATGTAAAAGTCCTTTTTTTCTTCTATTTTTGTAATTTTCTACCTGTGAAGCAGTGTGAATAATTATTTATACTATATCATCATGAACTTTGTATGCCCAAGTCATTGAGAATATTTTGCTTGGCAGCATCGAACTACAACAACAATAGCTTTGGGCGTCCATCCTCCCCTCGTGTTGCCATGCGCATCGCAGCGTCTGGTCAAACGAGAACTCCCGACAAGAGAAACTCCACTGACAAGTGAGTTCTTCATCACATCGCATGGAAAAATGATCGTTAGGCAATGCTTCCAAAAATACAAAATTTGCCATAATGCTACTGTCGTATATTTCTTTGAGTACATGCGTTGATAATGTGACATGATTCTTTCATGTTAAAAAACTGATCATAATGTTTTTTTTATACATTTCTTTTGAGTACATGCGTTCGTTATTTGTCATAATTTTTTCAAGTAAATGGATCTTAAATTTAATTCTTATGAGTATATGCTAGAGTGGGTGTTTTATTGTTTCTTATCATTGTCTTGTGGAGAGAATGTTGATCATGTGATCATGGAGGAGCTCACCGTAGATTCAGTAGAATTACTTATCTAAATTTTGTAAATTTATATACGTGTGAAAATTGGATCACCTTGGCTGTTGGTATTCAGCTATTTCTATCATTTTCTGTTCGAGAGTGTTGCAGATACTGTTCAAGTTCCAACATGATTTGTACTTTGCATATTAATTTATTCAATTGTATCCTCTTTAATTTTCATTGTTGAGCATATAATCCAAGTTTGGTGGTGAAATTAAATTTTTAATAAAACTGCTCGCCGTTTTGAGATTTAATTTGCAATAAATTGTTGGAGTATAGATTTATACTTAAATGCTTGCAATTGTTATTTTTCACCTGTGAAATTAAATTTCTTGGTACCTTAGCAAAGCTCGTCTTAAAGCTCATTAAGGAACTTTCAATTGGGTTTTCTTCAAACTAAAAAAAATTGTATGCGATAATTTTTAGTGTATTACGTTATTTAGTTGCAATTGGCAGTCAGCCTCTCACTTTCAATTGTTAAAGCGTAGTAATTTGATGCCTACAATTACATGTGTTACTTCTACAGAAACTTCGAGGGGCGTGGAGCATGTGACGACCCTTACGAGTTTAAGTGCACCAAAGACGAAAGCAGGACTCAAGGCAACAAGGACGCGGACGGTACTTCAGGTCAGGCTCACGCGGAGGGAAAGAGTGAAGTTCCTAGAGAGGAAACGCCCGAGAAGCGTGTACACGAGGAGGACGAGGATGAGACTGGCAAGAAGCGCAGGAGAAAGGAAGATGCCAGAGATGCTTCAACACCACTGGCCAAAAATCCTGCCCGAGGTAGGTAGTCTATGCCTTCTTTAGATTTTATGCGAGTTATGTTTTTTAATTCTGTCAGCCAGAACAATGTGTGAAAAAGGTTATAGGAATTTGAACTCGAGTTCAAACTCGTTTGAACTCGTGGAAAATCAAAATTTTGAAAAGCCTATTTTTTCATAATTCTTATTCATAAACTTGCATAGTAGGAATCGATTGAAAATCCTTTAACACACACACAGAGCATCAGCTATCAGAAAAGATCACTAACACACGACATCATTGTTCTAAATGGATGGTTTAAATTAATTCTGTGTTTGACATATTTCTTGGTCAAAATTTTATCGCTAAAATTAACTTTGTGTCTTTTTCTTAAGGTGACAAAGTAAACAAGCTAACTGGAAGAGGGTCGTGTTTGCTAAGTAGCACCACCAGCTCCTCCAACTTCAACAGAAGCGGTGGTGGAACCTCTAATGCTGCTGCCACCCCCAGCGGGGGAACGTCTCCGTGGGGGTCGGGCACTCAAGGGTCCCCTCTCGATGTCAACAGAAAAAGCCCTCAGTCGACATCTAACAGCCCAAAAGCTTGTATAAAAGTTGGTAAGTTAGTCTCAATAAAACATTCAGGTTTTAAGGTGATGCTAGAGTTTCAGCAATATATTCAGATTTTGAAAGATGCTCGAGTCTCAGCCATACATTCAGGTTTTAAGTGATGCTCGAGTCTCAGCCATACATTCAGGTTATAAGTGATGCTAGAATCTCAACAATACATCCAGGTTTTAAGTGATGCTAGAATCTCAACAGTACATTCAGGTTTTAGTGATGCTAGACTCTCAGCAATACATCCAGGTTTTAGTGATGCTAGAATCTCAGCAATACATCCAGGTTTTAGTGATGCTAGAATCTCAGCAATACATCCAGGTTTTAAGTGATGCTAGAATCTCAACAATACATCCAGGTTTCAAGTGATGCTCGAATCTCAACAATACATCCAGGTTTTAGTGATGCTAG
>JACJUY010003842.1:39336-53806 GCA_014220935.1 Platorchestia sp. MABIK | reverse complement strand
GGCTTAAACTAACTAATAATCTAATCTAATTTTTAGCTAGTGAAGACTCAATTTTGAAGATTATGTACTTCAGCCGATAGGGCAGATGAGATTTCCAACCGTTTGTGATTACGACGATTCTAATAACTAGTTTAATTACGGCATTTTCCAATGCGCATAACACTTCACTGAGCGTAGTAGTTAACGCCGCGCTTATTTTTTACATTTATACCTAAATAATCTTGATTGTATCTTGTGCACAGGAGGAGCCACTCAGCCCAGGAGGAGGCTGTGGAGAGAAGAGCGCCACTCGCATCACGCGCTCCCAGCGTAGCAACGCTGAAGACGGGGCTGCGAGCTCGTCAGGTGAGGCACCTGTCTACTTTCACGATTGGATGTGTGTTCACGACTGTCACCTTGAAAATATAATCACTGTACTCAGGCACCATGCTGGGTTTAAATTACTTTACGGTGACTCGTTGTGGAAAATGGAATAGTCTTGCTACCGTGAATTCGGTTACGTTGTCGAAGTGCTAGTATCCTTTGTACAACTACTACTACTCACTAGTATGAAATGGTGCCAATTGTAAAATTCTCTTTTGTTTACTGACTAACTTACTGATGGACGCTCTTCAGTACAGTTTTGGAAATGTTCGTAGTTCAATGGTTATGCTAATTCATGCCTGAAAAGTAACGATTACAAGCATCGCTTTTCGTTCGTCGCAAAAGATATTTTCATGAACATGAGCTGCAGTATGTCTCTGCCTGTTGATCAATTTTTAAATCATAATCATTTGATTTTTCAGTTAAATTCGAAGTGAAAGAAGAGACACCGGTGACTCCTTCATCTACTTGTTCTTCCTCTTCTTGCTCAACACTGACCGCGTCAACTAGTAGTAGTAGCAGCAGCAGCAGCAGCAGTGCCACCACCACAGCAAGTAGCACCGCTAGTACGGAATCGGTTCATCCTCGTAAAAGGAAAATCAACATCAAAGAAGAAGACACAGATCCATCGCCTCTCCCTTTGTCGGAGCAGCCTCTCTCTAATTGTTATCAAATGTTCCTAGTAATCAGGAAACAGGTTAGTCCTTCACACGCCAACTATGGTCATGATTCATTCGTATTTTGTTTTCTGCAAAAAGTTAATTTTTAGCTATTTATGTTCTTCATTTTATGGATTCTCGTCGTGAGCTAAAGTTGAGTATTCATCATTATTCGTGGAAATATTTTAAATTAGTTCTACTTCTATTTGTTGCCATCTAAATTCGACGCCTCTAATGACGTAGTTGAACTTGATTTATTATTGTAGAAAACCTGTGTGTGTGCATATACTGTCTAGTCACTTATAGAAGGCAAGAGAAGTTGGGATGGTACTTTCGTAAATGGAGGATAAAATATACCAGCGACAACATGTAAGGTTTGCTTTACAGATTGACGACCGACGGAAGTTATTGTTTCCGGTGCAACCGAAGCCACCGCAAGGCTTCAAAGACTACCTCATGAACCGCGCTACGTATGTGCTGGCGAGCAACCCCTCCTCGCAGCACTCCGTGCCTATGTTGTCTCCTCCCTCTACTCTCCCCCAGCCACTCAAAGATCTCTTCAATGAACAAGAGCGAGACCGATACAAGCTTCGACTCCAGGTAATGTGGTTCTTCATTTGTAGTATCGTGTCGCGTGAACGGTTATAAATAGAACGATTTGAGGAGTTGTTATTGTAGTTTGGCTTCTATTGGTAGCAATGCTTTGCTCAAGCAGAAGTTGGACGATATTTGAGGTAGTCTACACGTCACTTCGAGTATAGATTATACAATATGACGTTCACACTCGCATTACTCTTTTAAAGTGCTTTCAGTTTTCATTTGGTCGCGTTTAGAATATGAGCTTGAATTACCAAGGCTAATACTAGACAACTCGAACTACTCCCAATATTAGCAAATATTAAGTATGCTCATGCTCTTGAGGTACCCTAGAAGTAAAAGTTGCAAAATGTTATGTGTACCTCGATAAATATAAGTCTATAACTATTGCTGTTCTTGTCCAGAGCGTCACTATACGTTTATATTGACTGAAAATTGGAGGCTTATTTTTTTCATTACGAATGGAATTAGTGTTTCGGAATTGAAATATGTTTTTCACGGTTTTCTAACGGGTGAGAGTACTAATGATATACGCTCGCAACAGCACCAAATAGAGAGGGAGAAGATGGCGCTGAGTGTGGAGCAGGAGATACTACGAGTGCACGGCCGTGCTGCTGCCGCCCTCGCCAATCAGGTGCTGCCCTTCAGTGCTTGCACCATACTCCGAGATCAAGAGGTAAGGACACAGTCAGATATTGCGGTCGTCGGTGATTGTGTATGTAATCATTAACTAATTCCTTACCGTCGCAATTAATGCAATAAGACATAAAACTAAAAGAAAATTTTTTTTAAAGTAGCAGCTGGTTCATTTGTAGATAGTGGTAGTAGTTTTTAGTCCGAAACAAATCTGTCAGTGGACATATTAGTAAGGAGGGAGGTTCAGGAGTATATAAATGGTTTTAACTTCCTAACCAGTTTACTAATTGAAATAAATAGGAACCTTGAGCTGCTCATTGTTTTTCAAATATTCTACAACATTGCACTTGCCTTCTGTTCTACCGGTTGTAAAAGAAATGTAACTTCTGTGAAATCAGATTTAGCTTCTAGATTTCCAATGTTTACGGGCTCACGACCTCAACGTCTCGACGCTCATGAGCATAAGACGGTTGCGAGAAAACCTTGAAACCATTTTTTTTGTTTGCTTTCATTAATAACTCGAATAGAGACAGCGTTTCTGTAGCAGAGATTCAAAACGAGGATAAGATATTTCACGATGAAATACGAGAACTGAGCATTAGGGGTAATGCTTGAAGTTGACTTAGGCCCTACCATTCTGTTTTGAACGGTGATGATTCGTTATGAAGCATTTTCGAGCCATTTGTAGGTATTTTTGTATTCGCTTGACAACATGTGAAAAGTCGGCGATTTTATCAATATACTTTTGTGGTATCTTTTGATTGATATATTTGAACAGTGTAATAATTGCTCCAAGGAGAATCAATGTCATACATGTTTAGTAATTTTACCATATAATGTACGCAGGATTTCTTGTTTTTTTCCTCTGCCCTGCTAATTTTAAAAATCAATACAAATCATCTGGGCAGGTTTACAATATATTGACGCCAGAGCAAGAAGAAAAACATCGAAACGCTCGGTCACGGTATAACGGCAGACTCTTCATATCGTGGTTACAGGACGTCGACGACAAATGGGAAAAAATCAAGGTAATATAGTACTGTTTGTTAGTGCATTAATTTCAGTTGAAGACAGGTTGTGAAGACGTTTAATAAAAACCGGACCATTATTTGTCCGGGAAGTTCAGTTTTTTCTTCCTTGTACAAGTACTGTGTTCTAGAACAAAACGCTTGTCTGTAAAACTGATGAATAGTTATATAATCAATCACATACTTGCATTTCCTCGCAGCTCTGCATTTGGCAGTTTTCCATAAATGCGTGCGGAGTGGTTGAGTACAGAAAGTGTGAAAGAAACGTTTATCCAGCATGATATGAAATTACTTTATGCATGGTAGTTGACGGGGACAATCATGACTAATAACATTTAATTTTGTTCAAAATTTAAAAACGTGACGAGAGCGGCATTGCAAAAACTGGTCAATTGGTCGTATGTCCCAAATGGATTAAATCAGTAGCGTGTGGTTATTCCCAAATTTACTTATCAGCGTCCAAGCCATTCCTTCAATTTGTTTTCAGGAGAGCATGGTATTACGTCAACAAAACGAAGCCGAATCTCTTCATGCAGTCCACCGCTTGGACTGGGAGTGGAAGATGAGGGAAGTTGGGCTGTGCGACAACAAATCACAACCTGTAATAGAAGAACTTCATGTTCCCATGGTGGCCGTGTCCGACTTTGACTTGTTACCCACATAATTTTGCTGATGTCGCTGTTATTTCTTATGTATGATATATTGTTGTGCCATATTTTGTTTATTTTTTCTCGGATATTGTTTTATGCCTGTACTAACAATGGGCTGTTTATTAAATTGTTTTGTGCATAGCTATGCGAGGTGTAAAAATTTTAGTTTTTGTTTCCTATTATTTAATATTTGTAAATTCACACTAGTGCTTCAAATATGTGGCAACAACTGCATATATGGTCATATGTTTTGTATGTAAACATATGTCCTATTTAACTTACTTCTGTGATGTTAATAGTAGCGATGCGCGCCTTGTTTAATAATCAGTCATATGTCAAAAATAATTTGACATCGTTCTAACTGTGTTTCGTACTAAGCAACCTATGATTTCAGATTGTTCTTACAGGTGAACAGCTTTCTATAAATTCAAAGAGCGGATTGACATGCATGTAAAATCACTTGTCCCAGTTTAATACTGCGGGATAGATGCTTGTTCAAAATTATCTTTTCTGAAGTGTGTAGTTACAAGCGCACAAAGTACAAAGAATGATAAGAAACAAAAGCATACTTCTTTTCTGACGAAACTTTCTCGTCTCTTCCTACGGAATAATTCACGTTCAGATGCATTGATTTCGTTTTCTTATTTGGTATTAAGTTAGATACAGCAAAATCGAACCAACAATGCTTTCAGCCTGAAACTTCCAATTACGCCAGCCCTTCATGCGTTAGTGACGAATAATAAAATGACTCCAGCTCAAACTAATATTAGCCAATTAATCTTCTTCAAACACAAAATTAACTGCGTACTTGAGAAGTTAAATTGAGCGTTTATTCAAGAGTCTGAAAGGGGCAACTATTTGCTAGAGCATGAACTTAACGATTTCACTCAGATTCCACTGAACAATGTAGGTTGCACTGCTGAATGTCGGTTATTTGTGTCGATCCACACTTCACAACGCCGACAAAAACTACATTGACATACATCTCCATGAGAGTAAAGACTGAACGAGATGACATTTTAGTGCAAGCCTTCCTAACCGCAACTCAGGATTTCGAAAGAGAAAGGAGAATGGCACCATTTAGTATGGAGTTAAGGTGCATAGAAACTGTTAGTTGAGAGAATAAGTTTATGAAACAAGATAAAAGTAGAAAAAGAAACGCTGCTGAAAATCAGGACAGCAGTGAACCAAAAAAAATTGTCCGCAACAAGACAAAAAACTTCATCCATTTGAACAAATGCCAGGTTTATTTAATCTTCAGCTCCTGCTAACCTCGCAAATTTATCTTGAAGGATTAGATTAGATGTTAGTTAAGATGTTAATTAAGAAGTTTATAAAAAAAATATGTATAATCAAGACGTAGTAGGGGCTTATGAACAGAAGAGCAGCAAACCGAAAAAAGTTCTCAACACTTTGACTGCGACGTGCGCCACCGGTGGTATACGGAGGTAGTTTTCATAATGCTGCTGGCCGACCAGTAGTCGCAAATTCAATTTTCCTGAATACTATATCAAAGCTGAATGAAGGCAAGATCCAGTTCATGTTTGATTTTTTCAAAATTGTTTACTGCAATTGACTTTAAACTTGAGTTTGGCATTGAACTAGATATTTAGTAGTCGCAGTCAAAGTGAAAACAGAAAACTTATTCAATTTCAACTTGAAGGTCTACCTTACTCCAGCTCGGAACCTCACAATCCCCCTAGAAGTGCTTATTCCTTTAAATAAAGCGAACGAGGATTGAAGATGAAAGTGGGAGCTTGGACAGCCACTGAGGAGCGCTACTTCCCAACAAACGCTTAATTCAGCTACTAATTTCAGCCTGCGGTCTGGTCGCGGCGCATTCACACTGCCCCCTGATGTGTGGGCAATGACCATCACAAAAAATAAATTAAAAACGCGCGTCTACTTACATCGATAGATGCCATTAGGGAACACTTTGCGTAAGCTAGTTAAGTGGATAGTGACAATACTATCTACCAGAAGCAGATAACTTGACATTGATGGTCAAGAGGTCAGATACAAAAATGTAGCAACGCTATCAAATTACACTGTGATTTTGTCAGAGTATCGAAAACGGCGGGAAAACCCCCCAAAAAATAATAATAATACTTCCAATATACTCTTTTTATATCCAACACATGCTCAAGAAGCGCGAAGTCTCTCAACACGCGTCCCCAATCTCCATCAGCGTACCATTCTCTAGGGCTACCACACGCTAAGACGCACTCGCGTCCCAGTAACATTCAACAATGCAACTAGCTTCAGAAAAAACAAACGAGCCATGCTTCAGATTGAAACAGAACAACCAAAACCAAGAAAATGCAAATGATTTTCGTAATTCAGAACGCCAGCGTAAAATGTAAGATTACTGTCAATGTGAATTATGCCATGCGAAAATACAGTGCAAAAGATTGGAGACTAATTTAGTGAGATGACTCGAAAAAAAATTTGAAAACAGCACGTGGGAAAAATCCGTAGAACGTTCGCAAACGCTAAGAAGAATTATGGAGCCTATATTCATCGGTGAACGATCACGCATATGAATTATTTCCAGCAATGATGATTACGGTGACATAAAAGAAAACACTGCAAATGCCACTCCACAAAGAGGTACAGCACTTCTTCAAGTTAGCTGTAGAAAAATGTATTCTCAAACCAAATAACTTCCCCAGAGTCACTTCAGAAGTGTCAAGATACGAAAAATAGATTCAAATTCTAGCATACACCACAATTCACGACAGAAAGAAAAACACAGCAAGTATCCATTGCCGTATAAAAATCAGTTATGAGTTATTTTTAATTTTCTCGTGGACGCATCCACTTCTATTTGCAGTAGGCTTGCGGCACGTAACGGAAGGAATGAAATTACAAGCTGATATATTTGGGGACAGTACTTGAGAAATGTTTTTAATCTGATGGTTTGAAAGAACCGACAGGGATTTGTGGTTTCAAAATGAGAAGAAAACTCGCTGGATTCTCCTTCTTTGCGTTAAATTCCTAAAATACTGATGACAGTACCAGTATATTTACTTAATGCACTTGGTTTAGTGTAAGCACGGTTAAATAGACCAAGAACAAGCTGAGACTTACGCTTGGTAGTCAGAATAGTTCGCATTGAGAACACGAACTCGAAAAGCAACCGACTAATGTAGTTGACATGTAAAGCCTACACATGCTCTATTACCATGAGCAAGATCCTCCACAATGAGAGCGATCATGAAAAACAACAAACTACTTACTCGGGAAACAAAAAATTTAAGCGAGTCATTAACCCACTGACCTAACATGTAACAGCTATATTGAGATCAAACTCATTTCCCTCTGATTAAAAATGTAATGAAACAGGAAATGACACCGATGCCACAATGCAAGTTCACCAGTTGATGAAGTCAGCTAAGTTCGCATAAACTCAACGTATGATGAAGAAACTATGAAAGCAACATGAGAATAAGGAAAGCAGACATTAGTAGAAAAAAATTAACGTAGATATTTCGAGTAAGCGATTAGAAAAAAACGAAAGCAAAGAAGGAATATTCATTCATCTAAAGCAGCGCGGACATCGCACAAAAATATAACCATTCCTAGAGTAAGTAGTCGCAGTAACCTCAGTGGTACGTCAATTTTGCTAAGCGTTCAGCTGGGGAATAACAATTCTCCTTACTAATGACGAATTTCATGAATCCTACAAGTCTACCGTACATCATCACATTCTCTGGAAATATTTAAGGTAACGCCTAGATGATCAGAAGGCGTCAACTTGTTTCCTTCAGCTAGGGTGCCTAAATATGATATGAGACCTGGCTGCATTTTTTTGTAGTAATAACTAAAAAGGACCAAATACAATTATTCAGAAAAGTTATAATCTTTTATTTTACATTTCGTACGCAGGCGATACATTGATTTTTCAAGATAAACTGTTCAATCACGTACCCGCTCGACAAAATATTCAACAGTGGCTGTGAGTATACAAAATGAAGTAACCTAGTGCTAATGGCTCAACAGAGAATTGATTTTGCAATTTAAAGCCTCTCTATCTACTGGAGAAAAAATAAAGTTACATCCTACTGAACTGCACGGCTGAACCCACAATCGTCTCCAATGAGCGTATCTAACCAGTGGTGAGTGACTCTGAACACTCGGAAATGGTCCCCACCTCAACGTAAACACGACACTGCGTGTTCGACTAACGCACTGCATGCAACAGAAGCATGGACCTGTGACTGCACAGAAATGCGGCACTAGCAACCGATGCAAATATGGAAAGGTTATTTCGAACTAAGAACACAGTATGACTCGTTGCGTATCGAAATCTCTACAAATTTCTAAAATGCCAAGCTATTAAAACCTGAATGACTTCTGTCCAACGGGCACTTAAACAAAAATAGCCTCGCACACACAAGGTGTTGAAAACAAGAAAAGAAGTATAAGCCTGGGTAAGTGTTTGCCTTCAGCTCTTAGACTTGAATAATAGAAAAACAGGTCTACCAAAAATCTAAAACAGAACCCAGTAACCAGACCCATAGCAAGTGCTGACGCTCGCAAAGTAAATTAATGAAGTAAGCTATGCCCCAAAATAACATTACCTGGGATTGATGTATTTATTTGTATAAATTAATGAATACCGTTTTTCACTGTATTTGTTTAAATTAGTATAATACCATCAACACCAGTCAACACCAGACAACACTTCACAAATTCATCATAACTATCCTAAAATAAGATCTCGATAATTGTATCACAAAAAGTTAAACAACGCTAGCTACTAGTACAATTCAACAAAGCTAAAAATAACGAAGTAGATGGACCAAAACATAAATTAACGCCCAACGAACTGATGAGGAAGCAATGCACTACGTAAACACATGAAATATGAGCACAGTAAAGGAGGTAATAGAAGAGCAACCTACAGCTGAGATAGAATAGGCTAATAAATATAAAATATCACGCTGCATCCTGATTGATGTATCGGATGTCAAAGGCAAGCACAAAAAGCAAATACCATCAAGGGAAATCAGTCAAATACCAAACCAGGCGGGAAACTTTTAGTTTCTGGGCAACTACTTCAGGTATGGCAATGATTCTGAGCTACCTAGCAATAGGGTTTGCCCGACACTTTTGAGATGTACTCATCCAGGCGTTGCATGAGCCTTTTTGCCCTTTAATGATCACAATCCCGATTATGAGCAATGAATAAGAGGATCTCTTCAATGAGCGCAATCCTGATTTTGTGAAATTAATAACTGTATATCCTCCGAGTTGAATATTATTTCATATATGAAAACAGGACATCAGGAAAAACTCGAGCCAAAAACGAAAGAACAGCCGCTGGTGTTATCACGCTATTCCAACACGTGCATGTTGTTTTCAGTTCAGAAACTTTTGATCAAGAAGAGATAGAGCAAAATAAGTAAAATTTATCAACGAAAACCTATCAGGAGAAAGATGATGCCATCTGAAGAATAGCAGATGATTTACATCTCAAAAAAAGTAGGGAATATCCTTCGCAAGTACACTGAAGCTGCAAAGACCATTGAATAACTTCTGTAACTTCTCAATGCAGATACTTCATGTGTTACAGGGCATAAACTTTCATGTAGTAATCTTTTATAAAAATTAAAACGGATGATTTTCCCCAGCTATTATAGTGATGAAATTTATGTACGGAATGTATGAACACTAAACCTACTCAACTTACGCTTTTCATTGCAATACAGAGCATGAAAATTATCAATATAAATTCAGTTTCGTGTCTCAGTTCAGGATCTTTAAGTTAAACTGAACAGAGAACCAAGCTGCTGTTTTGAAATACAGATAAATAGTTTATATCTATATGACTTAGAAAGTGCTAGTGAATACCATACATAAATAAACTCAATTCGTTCCTAACTTAAGACTCAAGGCAGAAAAAGTTAACAGGCTTATAGCGGATTTATCCACCCAAATTTAATTTTCAACGTATAAAATTATCGAAAAATATCGTAATTTTGTAATGCCGCACTTGGTACCAAAAATATACGTCAGAAATTATGCATCTACAAAGTATCTCTGAAATATGTAAGAGGCAAGCAACTGTATAGGCAGAGCAAATTATGAATGAGGCAACGCATTTGGTCAGATGCCAAGATGAAGACATCTAAACAGAGTGTATGCTTTATTAGCTCAAAATTTTTACAACAAAATTATAACGATGGACAAAGAGCAGAGGTGACAAGAACAAAACCATCGTCCAATAGTTAAATACTTGGATTCTACTATTGTGAGAATGAAAAATATTTTTCCTAGCGAAATGAAACTAAGACATGATGAATATCAATTGAACACGAACTAAAGGAATTACTTCCATTGACAGATCAGATTGATGAATGAAAAGCATTTGTTATTAAAAAAAAAGCCCATACGAAAACTACATGGTTCTATAATTACAATGAAAAAGTAAACGTAATTTAATATGACTATTATTCAGGGACAATAACATAGAGGTAGGGAAAAGTAAGCAAATGTAGACGTCAAGGCTAAACCGACAGTCTCCCCATTGTCGGTCTTTGGCTCATTTCCGTAGTTATTATGACGGCTCTCAATATTTAAAACTTCCATAGCCCTGTCTATCACTATACTAACATCACGGTGAGGCGCATCGTGCGTGGAGCTGTCTCTTCTCCTACTGACACGTCAGTTTTATTGAATGAAAAACAACACCACCGTTGAATTCATATAATTTTACTGAACCTTTCCAGCCTAAACCTTTCCAGTTCATGAGAACAACACCACCGTTGAATTCATATAATTCTACTAAACCTTTCCAATGCGTCACCTGCGCTCCGTGATTACAGAGACACGCGAGAATGAGAAGGCGACTTCAGCACCACGAGAAGAAGGGGCTCTTCTCCTGGAACGACTGCGTGAACGTGTCGCTGAAGGAGCGGAACCTTGCTGTAGTGCCCACTCGACCTTTCGATCTACAAAATGAAAGTCCATTTGGTCCACAGTTCAACGGGCGTTGTAGCGTCCACGCAACCTTTCAATTTAAAATGGGAGAGTTTTTTTTTGCGGGTGGTTCAGCACGCAAACTTCACAACAAATACAACGACACTGAACGCCGGGATACATTCAATTACACTTTGTGATGAGTTGGATCGTGAATTGCCCGCTTCATAGTGGCTAAATGAATTTGCTGTTAACTTAAGGAATAATTAACCGATCCGGCCTTTCCTTTTCATCGAGTGCCATTTATAGTGAACTACTGAAGAATGCAAAATAACTAGAATATTAATTCATTTACTTATATTCGGCATGGAGAGCCTGGAAATTAGTTAATGCTAGCGAAGAACATCTCACTCCAAGCAATTTACTACGAAATTTCTCATGACAAGAGAAGACTTACATTGTATTGCTCATACAAGCCAAAAAAAAAACCTCATCACCAGTCATATCTATATTTAGAAAAAGATTGAACATGATAGAAGTGGATTATTTCATCTCAAGAAACATAGCACTTTGTACCAACAAATCACCCGGTTAGAGTTCTGGCATCGCTATAACTCGCCTCATTCTACGCTCCGACGCGTGCTTCCGCCTCTGTAAATGCCGCTTTTAATGGCTAGTTAGCCATTCCAAAAAAAAATCAAGCACTTCAAAAAAGCACATAATGGTGGCCTAGTAAAAATACACTGTAATGTACCATGAAGGCCCCATTTAGTATGGAGATAAGGATATTAGGAATCTATGCACAAGATGCATAAAAAAAGTAAATTAAAAAAGAAGTGCATGAAACAAAATAAAAGTTGAAGAAGAAAAAGAAAGTAGTAGGAGTTAAAAAACAGGACATCAGAGAACCGAAAAAAAGATGATCCTTAAGATAACAAAACCATTTTATTTCAACAAAAAGGCCTAGGCCTACCATACTCTCAGCTCGAGACCTTACATTTTCCCCCTGTGAGTGCTAATTCCCATAGATAAAAAAGTTTTATCCCCTGAGGAGTCCAAGAGAAGAAACGACAGCCAACCAGTAGCTTGGAACTCGCTCTCTGCCCAGGAGTGGCCAACACGCAACCCAAAAGCACCGTAGGCCACTGCAACGACCAGCCATACCTTTCGACGATGACGGCGGGCATCTGCACGAGCTGCACAGGGCTCTTGTTGTCTCTGAGGGCCTGGGTCAGGTTAAGTATCTGGCCTCGCACCACCGACATCTGGCGCTCGCACACATGCCGGTCAAAGCCTTTGTCAGTCTGGGGACAATGAAAATAGTTTAAAGAAATTCATAGAAAGTGCGCAGTGCCATGTTTGGTTTCGCTTTAGAGGTTATCGATGGAACACTGCATTAATTACTGCACCACCTACCTTGTCCTTAATACAATTCATGCGTGTTCTTGATCCAATCAATTTTGAGAGCACTAAAATAAAATTAAAATAACTACTGCTTTCAAAGTTACATATCTCTTTCTTACTCTATGCAAGTGGTACCACACACATCCACTAGTGAATAAAGTAAAACTAATTGCTAGCGCTATTTGCCTTACACACATCCAGTTAACTGTATTGGCCTCAAAATATAACCATTCTAACACCTTTCTCTAGTTGTCTAACTATCTCAATGTTGACCACCTTAACTGTATCTTGATTCATCCCAGGTGCCTCCCCAGACAAGACATCTTTTAGTACCACTTTACACAGTTCTGAGTCTCAGTGTCCTCAACTCGTTTAGTATGAAAATAGCTTTTCCATCGCTACCACTACAGCAGCACCATTTCTTGTTCAACTGTATACTGAACAAGTCTTGAAGCATTCAGAACATCCATATTCGGTGTCTCATAAATATCACACAATTTATCCATAATAACCATCAACTATTCTTAAACTTCTTCCTTCTAGGATACTACACAAATTACTGAAATTATTGCTTCAAAACATGATCTACAAATTCTGTGCCAAAAATTCTAAGCTGCATTTTCCATCAAAAGCTTCTGTTCAGACTAAAAGTTTTAACATAGCTTTACTCAATTAACCCCCGTCCTTCTTGCTCATGCTGCATCTATACCTACAATTCAACGGATTGATGAACAATGCTGATGACAATGCCACAGTTTCGCGAGTAGAAAATATTAAGACGATGGTTACCACATTGGAATTTTTCTAGGTAAAATTCTCAGTGTCCAATTTCACCAGCAAAAATAAAAAATAATCTCAAGAGGTTTGACCAGAAATAGACCACTCTGATTGAGACAGCTGCCTAACCTTGAAGAGGTTGTAGAGGTCATCACACAGCTCCTGTACGAAGTTCATGTCAGAAAGGAGAGGCAGCACCAGCTCTTTGGTCTCGTTGGAGAAGGGCTGCTTGGCGTAGGGTAACCATGCCCAGTGGTAAGGGTAAGCTCGCCACGAGTCTGGATGCTTAAATGGAAACGCAAGGCCGTTGTCGATCGCAGCCACGTCAATGCTGCCACGATTGATCAGACCCCAGTCCTGAAGAGTTCATGAGAATAATTACTGATCGTTTTAAAGCATAAATGATAAGAACTGAATTATTAGGGCATAGATATTATAAACCACCGGCACTTTCTCGAGTCACTGAGATCAAAATTTGAATGAGATTTGTGCTAAAACAAGTACAGGAGCGAACAGAATGAGTAGCAGTGTGTGACGGAGATACTGCAGACATGATGAACTTATATATTTGTTACTTTACGACCCCCCTTTGCGCAACTAAAGTGATCTTAAGAAAGGGAAGAGGAGGGACCATTTGGTATCGACTGTGAAAAATGAAGAATTTATACACGGTGCGTTCCCAAACAGGATATCTGATGCATAAACACAGTAAGTTATAAATGAAAAAAAAAAGGCCCAAGGAAAAAAAATAGAAAACAGAATGAAGAAAAGTGAGCACAAAAATAGAAGTCCCAAAGGCTTAGCTAGAATAGAAGTATGCTATCAATACCCCCTCGATGCGCCAGTTCTTATAGCAAAAAATAGATAACCCTAAATAACTTGCCCTTTTGCCACTCCTACGCTACCTCGGGGGAAAGCAGATACAAAGCAAACTAGTGTACCTAAACATAGATCACATTTTTCCAACAATTGCAGCTTTATTGGAAAGGATTGTGAGGCAAACAATTAAACGATAAAATTTTAAAGATACTCTTTCAAAAAAAAATCAGTGTCAATACCACAATTTCAATCTTCTCTAAAATGAACTTAGGATAGTTGAGGATGTACAAAATTATGGTACATTAGTTTACAACGAAATGAAAGAGAACTCTGCTGGTACTGTACCGTAATATCATTGGTATCAAGGCTCTCCACAAGGTCTGGCTTCTCATATTTGATGAGCCAGTTGTCGTTGCCTCGGTCCGTGTTGCGGATGATGTAGTCGAGCAAAACGAGCCTCTCAAACCGCCTCTGGAACTGGCCTGCTAAATCCGCAGGTAGAGGCTCTGACTCAAATCGACGCAGGTAAAAATCTGCATCCTTGTAACCCTGTAAACAATG
Organism: Platorchestia sp. MABIK; assembly: GCA_014220935.1. Taxonomy (NCBI): domain Eukaryota; kingdom Metazoa; phylum Arthropoda; class Malacostraca; order Amphipoda; family Talitridae; genus Platorchestia; species Platorchestia sp. MABIK. The sequence goes on along the minus strand of JACJUY010003842.1, from coordinate 39,388 downwards.
AGAATATTACAGTTTGGATTTTTTGTCATTGGATATTTTGAGCACAATTAAT
>JACJUY010003842.1:26770-38214 GCA_014220935.1 Platorchestia sp. MABIK | reverse complement strand
TCAACATTTGTAGAACAAGGCACTCAAACAAGTTTTTTCAAGCAGATAATCAAGGTAAACATCTTGCAGTACAACTCCTCAGAATAAAGGATGTTATTGTAAAATAATTTCAACTCAATAGATTTCAAACTTTAGAAGTTAAAGATGTTTCCAGAGCATGAAATACAATAATATAGAATCCAGGAAAAAAATACCTTGCACTTCAACTGAACAAAGTGGATGATTAGTAGTTGTCACCTAAAGCTTATAAGACTTACTCTCAATTGGAGAAGGGATTGAACATTTTTCAAATTGAATATCAAAAAAAATTTTTAAGCCAAATTTATGTAATACCATGAAAAAATAGCATGCAGCCCAATTTGACACTGTGAGCAGTATTATTTGCTATCATGCTTTTTGATTCCTTAAAACATATATTTCCTCACACTCTTCTGTGTTAGGTACAAACATTAAACAAACCAACAATGACAATGGATGTATATCTTTAGGTTTTAGACATTTTTAGTAGAATATGTAGGCATTTTTAATTTCAACTGAAATTCTATTATTTCATAGTCTCAAACATTCCACAGTAAGTATATATGATCATTATCTTGTAGAATATTTAGGTAAAACATGTGAACATTTACATTAAGTATTTGAAAAATGCAGTAGGATTGGCACAATTAAACTTTGAAATAAATTTTAATCAATACATATCATCAAAGCTAGCACAGGAAAATATCTTATTTCTCAGAAAATTAATTACTATGAAAACATACATTGTTGAAACTAGAGTTGACCTTCTTAAAGAATTAAATTTCTTAGAATGTTCCATGAAAAACTACAAAATCATAGAAAAGATATAATTCCATTCATATAACCTTAAATGTATAGAATTATCTTTAATGGAAATCTGCATGATACATTATTTAAAAAAAAAGTAATTTACCAAAAAACTATGTATACATTACATATACTACTATTTTTTACAAATTCTGGGTACTACCAAATCTTGAATTTGATGAATTTTTCATTGAAACAGCTAAAACTATCAAATTCTAGCCATTTACTTTATCCCTGAATCACCTTCCATAGAGGAAAATATGTATCTTACTCATCAATTTAAAATAGTGATGTACCGATACCATTTTTTTGGCCGATACCTATTTTTTGGCCGATACCGATACTCCGATACTTGGAAATAACGATACTTTGACCGATACTACTATTGATACCGATACTTTTACAATTGTATTGAAGTTAAATCATTATAAGTCCTACATGGGTGTAATAATAAAATTATTTACAAATATATCTATTATAACAATATTGACAAAGTTTTCGATTAGGAATGATAAAATTGCTCTTGCTATGTTAACTATATCGTTTGATTCGTTTCCCGCAGAAAGTTTTTCGATTGTGTCATCTTTCCTCTTTATTTCGTATGATACCGTTTTCAGCATGTATGAACAAACAAGTATTCACTGTTTAGCAATCTTTATTTGCCAACTGAGGTTATTGTCCCACTAATTAATTAAAAATATTTTTCTCCATTTGCAGGCATAAACTAGTGATATAATGTAGCATTTAGTCTCAGAAATAGCAGCGTGAACGCAAGTAGTATACGTATGTACTTAACACACAAAGTGCGCAGAAGCAAACACGGCTCTTTTCTGTTTGGGGGCCTATCAAATTTCAATATTTTCTTTTTGCCAAAACTATGTATTTGGTGTGAAAAACACATAAATGATAACCATTTTGTGGAGAAATTCTTTATTAAGCCTGAAATTTAGCTGTATCCATCAATATTTTATCCCCGGTTTCTCGGCACGTTTTTGCCACGCAAATTCACACAGATACGAGTCCATCATTTGTCGGTGACGTTTTCCCCTGACGTTTTTTTCCCCATTTTTAGACTATGCTATGCACTCTCAATCATTTGAGTGTGTGCACCTGTTGCAGGGTCCACCAAGTTTTCACCATGATTAACAGGGATGTGTTTGAAATACATCCTTGGTTAGGTTAGTCACACACACTTCATGAATAATTTCTCCACAAAATGGTCATCATTTCTGTGTTTTTCACACCAAAATACATAATTTGGCAAAAAGAAAACATTAAAATTTGATAGGCCCCAAAACCAAAAAGATCTGCAAATATGTAACCAACTATAAGATTGTTCGCGAATTTTTCAAACATCTTAAAATAGAAGAAAAATGCAAGATTCGTAATGTACGGCGATTTACATGCTGAATTAAAATATAAAAATTTCAGCTACTTACAAAAACTCTAAAATGCGCCTTCAACTTTATTTATTTGGTTTGATTTTTGTTGGCCTGTCACATCCGTTAAGAAATGAAAATTAGGTCAAACTATTTAGATTTTAGTTATAAAAGTATAATAATTTTATTTTGCTGCTGTGTTTTTACTGTGTTTAACTATTCATGCTACATAGCTTTCACTCACTGACCGTACGTGACTCATCGGAAGTTAAAAGTAGTAAATTCAGTTAACAGGCCTGATTAAACGCTGTAATTCAACAGTTAGCTAACTAATTTACTAGGCATGAATAGGCTCTTTAGTCGATTACTAGTGTGCACAGCCCGCCAAAAATGACAGGATTCAATAACTTTCTTGAACAAATTTTCCAGACGTGGACGACTAACAAATATATTTATCAGAGCAGTACCCACTATAAAAAATATTATTGTATTTGCGCACTGGTGAAACTCGTATCACAGATACTGTCATTATGGCTACATTTATGAGCGTGACAGAAAAATGGAAGAAGCGGACTCCAAACAAATAAACCAAGGGTATTTTTAGGGAGTAGCAGGACCCGTGGAAATTCTATGGACAATGTCATCGTTGAGCTAAGTGGACCCGTGAAAAAATTCCACCAACATTACTCAACCTTTCCTGTCCTGTCCTAACCTATCCTAACCAAAGCTATCCTGATAAAATATCAAACATATCAATGCATGTAACGGCCATCTTTCGATGTTACACTGAGAAATTTGGTATCCATTATACCGTACACTCAGGCATCCTATGTTTCTTAAGAAGCGGACATCAAACGAATGCATAAATAAATAGAAAAATAAACACACAACGGGTATTATTAGGTTAGATACTTTTACTTTCACGATTTCTGACTTTCATTTTCATGATAAAATACGTATTACTGAAAAGTATCGGCCAAATTTTGCCGATACCAATACCAGTAAAATGACCGATACTTGCCGATACCAATACATCGGTACATGACTAATTTAAAACATAATTTTCTTCAACACTTGAAGTAGTTACAGACATAAATATAGTGATAGTTTTTTAGCCAAAACTACAAAAAGTTGTCAACTACTATGACAATTTACCAGTTTAAACTATTGTGCTTGTAATTAAACATAGATTTTCCACTGTCAATCAAGCTAGGCTTTAATATAATTTCTTTTCTGACACCTTTTCAACTCATTAAGATTCAACACTTTGGCCCTTAACCAGTCGCCACGTCCTGGACCCTTAGAAGGTCGGCAAAGCTAGTACATGTAGCACATCATTAAACCTAGGGTTGCCATATATGGATTTAAGCGTCTCGTTGAGTGCTATTCATTGGTGGAAGGTAAAATATGGTGGGGGGGACAGGAAAGGAGAGGTAACATGTTCAAATCTGTATGAATTCTTGCGCTCAGTCTGGAGTGTGGCTACCGGTGCTGCATGACCTCTTAGAAGGCCAGCAGTGTAGCTGAGGCATGCCGGCACACACTCGGCCTCTTAGAAGGTCGCCATCATTTTTATTTTTTATTTCATTCTTTGTTTCAAAAATGGGAGTCCAAAATCCATAGATTTATTCATGGGCAAAAAATAATACTACCATTGTATTTGGGAGGAAAAGCTCTATGTATATAAAACTCTTTACAAGCCATGAAACTGCTTGATAACTGCCTATACACAAAATGAACTAAAAAGGAAAACTGTGAAAACTGATTGTTTTACACAAAATGCTCCTAACTTCGGAACTATTTGGCCTGAAAAAAAAAATTTACATACCACAAAATTCAGCAAGTCAAAATCTATGAAAATGCATCATAAAAGAACATGAAAGTGCAATAGATAAAAATGGCCGGTGATTTTCCAATTTATTATTTGTATTATACTGAAATAAAAACTTTAATTCTGTAAATTTTTTTTGGGGTAGCAGCATCTTTTTTTTCACTAACAGAAAGAGCAACTCTTTCCCTTTACAATAAACTCTCAATGAAACTTCTAACTTGAATAATAAATGTACAGTAAGTCGTAAAGTTTACCCATTTTCTTCAAACCTCCCGGTATGTCGGCCATGTGGAGACGGGTTAATTGTGATTGGATAGTTAAGTTTATTAGATGAGATCCAAAGCATTGTAAAGTATGGTTCTCTAAATACAGCTCATTAATTGCCATGATTCACCTTACTAAAAATTCAACAGGATTATATCTTGATACAATTTCAACACAAGCCAATATGACAGAACAACGATTTATTTAATCACACTTAGTTTTTCAAACAGGTAGGATAACGAAATCATTACTATACTTGCTGTAGTAGACATTGTGTGCAATTGCTAACATATATAACATATTAATTAGATGAGCCATTATTACAGTAAAATTTGTTGTCACTGTAATCTTACAGAAACAAGTATGGCAAAAAAGGGTTAATTATAAGCATCCAATCATGAGCTCACTATCAGCTATGATATCTTCAACAAACATGAATACTAAAACTCTAATTTAAGCTGAAATAATTTATTTTAGAAAGACGTTTCACACATCTTGTGCTAACTCACATATTGTGTATAGATCTCGATAACAAATATGAGACCGAAGTAGTAAAAGTGCCGCTACTATAGTTGCAAGCTGTCACAACCAGCCACCATTGGTCACTTAAGAGATAAGGAAGATCGCGGTAAAAACATACCTAAAAGCAGGCTCAGCACATCGTATCACAGTTTACTTTAGATTTTTAGATACATTGCACAAATATGTTCACCGCAGACTCATTTTAGGGCAGGTAAATAGTGATTCTTTGGACATTATATCGATTTTTTGAATATAAAGATTTCCCGCGCAACCACAATGTTTTGGGCTAGACATCACACTGAGTGCGTCACTGAACAAGAACGCGCTCATAAACGGTTACCTTTAAGGTTCCGCTGCGTGTAAACAGTTACCTTTAATACAACCCCGTTAAATGAGAGGGGATAACTAAATAACGCAGCACCTTCATTGATTAGTCCTAAACTATGCAATGATTTATTCTTAAACTGGAATATTGATGGTATGGATATACATTGTGTGTATTGTTGCATGAAATTACACGCATCGTGCATTAGCTACTATCATGTATTATCAATATCCAATTATTATTGGCAAATATACGGACTAGATAGCTGAAAATTTATTTGGTCGCGAAGATTTTCCAGTGATGTTAGGAGTCTTTTTTTTTGTAGAATGAATACCGCCCTGATGAGGTTAGAAGGAAGAAATACATTTAATTTTTTTTCCTGAAACAATTATCAAACCAGCACCAAGCGGTGTTCCTTACATCAATTAAGTTCGCCAAGAGGTGCGAGATTTTACGCTCATTTTTGTGAATAGAATAATTTTTTCCAAATATAAGTTTACATTCAGCTTTAATGCATTCGTCGTTGATGTTCTTAGATATTTTCGTACAGATATATGTTTCAAATAGATACGATGGTTAAAATCCCAAATTTATTGTTGACGATATCCGCCATTTAGCGAACAATTTATAAGTCCGGAATCTTAACCAAAGTCTTCATTAATGTTTAACGCAGATATTAGTTTCCTGAATTCAGATTCATACTATTAGAGCATACAGGTTCACCCAGTATTCAAATATTTCCTGTACATTCATTTAGTTGCGCTTATTTTGATGACAGGGAACAGAATCGCGATACCGGTTTTCATCCTCTCAACCCACACCAGAGAAATCAATTATTGAATCATTAATGTATGAATTTTCTTCCTTGAAAATTTCCCACGTCATACATTACTATTGATGTCACTGATTGCAAGATTTAAATCGGTTACTTTGAAATCCGATTTTGGTTTGACATGACATATAACCGAATAGGGCCATTTCTTTATTCAGTTTGATTACGAGATCAAACTAGAGCCCATCAATGCTTTAAGATCTGTACTGTTAGATTATTTTCTTGATGACCGAATTGAATGGGAAAGCCTAAGTCGTAAGTTGAATAATTCACCTTTCAGCTACCAGGTTACTGGTATCAGGGAACTATATATTGCAAATGTAGGGTACACGTCCCATTTCCTGATGAAATTCACCTCTCTAGTACATGTAAATGAAGAAACAAGCTTTGTTACGTACGAAAACATCATGAGGTACTATGATCCATTTTCATACACAATTGAACGATCCGTTTATTTTGTCTACGTTAAGTAGTCGTAGTAGTAACTATAGGCTCGTAAGAGTTTGGGTTATTCCAAAGTTCTCATACTGATCCGCCAAGGTTAATGAAACTTGAGTTCCCTATCAAAATATGTATTCAATTTGAAGCTTTAGTAGTAAGGAACACTTTATTTATAGTTAAACACTAGACGCGTGAAACTGAGGCTCTAACCTGAAAGTAATGAACACGGGAAGATGCGTTAGGTAGATGAGTGAAGAGAAAACCATGAACTTACAGATGTAGAGTTCGTTTTTGTATCGGATTTCGGGTGTGCTATCAGAGGGGAGACCTCTGACGTCGTATGATATTATTGGTGTTCCATCACCCAAGATGTTACACTGGCGTTTTTACAGCGCATTAACAGTTCACAGCTTCGTCTTGTTTATTGTATAACCAAACTGATCAACTCTATAATCGATATTTGTCGGCATAATTATACTTGGAAATAAATCTATCCAGTGTTCGCATTTATGCTGATTAATGGATAGAAGGATAAATTGTGAGCCACGTTAAATAAATTATATAAAGTTATCTAAGAAAACCTGACATCCATGAGTTACAGAAATGAGAGAACCAGCTAAAGAACAACGAAATACGCATAAGCAAAGTACATTAACCACTAAAAGCTAAGTCTTAGGAAAACATGACTTGAGAGCAGAAAAAGAAGCGTAAATCTAACCTTTCACCGCGCACATAGAAGTAAAGAATCTCGAACACTTGAGTACGATTCACAAGTGCCGTAATGCTTAGCGTGGCTGGCGAAACAAATCATTGGAATTTTCGCCCAAGTTACTGTATCGTATATGCCACCATGCGCAGTGAAAAGTTGATATTATGAGCGAAGTTGTGACATTAACATCACATTGTTGTATCAGAAATTCTGAATCAGTTGCACTACTTACACTAGAGCCCATGTGGAGTTGAAGGCAGACCCAACCCTGCTTTCACCCTAACACCGATGATACATTGAAATGTACCACCACCGGCATTTTAGTGTTGTGATCGTAATTTCATGAAGATTTTAAAGTTTGGTACAATCAAAAGCATCGTAGCAAAATAGCGAAACGTAGGACAAAAACAGCAGAGGGTAGGCTACAAGTTCTTCCAACGGGCTGCAACTACAGTTCATGAAGAATAACTCTTGATTTATTTTCCTAAGCTAGACCTCAGTTTCTGCTGAAAAATAAACCACCACTCACAGGTACACATCAGACTCGGTTTTCACCCTCTCGGAAGTGAGCGAAGACTAAGGCCAATTCAGAACAACTGTTGTAGCATAGAAGATATCAGCACTAGGACCAAGGCCCTACCTGAAGTTTGTGAACAGAGAGAATAGAGAGACTGAAGTTTGTGAACAGAGAGAACTGAAAGACTGAAGTGTGACATCAGCTGTGGTATACTCGTACTTCGAAAACACAATGGACAACAATCGGACTTACAAAATTACGGAAGCTCTTTCACAACTATTTGTTAAAGCAAGTAAGAACGTAGCAGATACACGTGAGTCCTGTCAGCTGATCCGAAGCACACGTTGATTTTGAGTCAGGTGAGTTACGCTTACTCGACATGCGTGCAGAAATACGGAAAAATTCTTTAGTGCATTCGCCTCAGACATTCATTATTGAAGAATCGATGATGTTCTAATTAGATTGAACGAGTTTGCTAGTACCAAAGCGTTAGAGTATTGCACACAGAATGTGATGGATTGATTCGAGGAACTTTTAGACTCGATCCTTTTAGACGTGATACAGATACTTTTGTGTTATTTTCTATGCCTTGCGGAGAGCGACCTATGTCATAATTAGGGAGATTATAAACACTGCCTTATAATGCTAAAAAAAAAAATTAGCGAAACTATAACTCCCGCATACACCAACTATGAAGAAGCTCAAAGTAATGAACGCTTCAGTCAATGACATGGCAGAGGTGCCCGTTTCAATACGAGTCAGGGGTCAGGAAACCAAAAGAACCCAAACTTTTACATGGGGATTACCTGCACCAATATACCAACCGATCGATGAAACAAGAAATCGTCTTTAGTGATAAAATTTGAAATTGAACAAACGCGTAGAAATGAACCACCGAAAGAAAATACTAATTGGTATAGAACTGCGTCATAAAATTCAATTCCATAGAGACTGCTCGGGTGTTCTACAAAGCTCGAGCTGGGACCTAACAATCATGAACATACGAGTAAGCCTTATGGAACTAATACCGACGACACACTTCGTAGCGGAGACGCACATAAACTAAGTACAAACGGCGCAGATATGAGGTCAAGTACACCGAGTTTTTAGTGAAAGCAATACCGGGAAAGATTGAAATACATTGCCAGAAACAGGTTAATCAATTGTCATTACCTAGAGAGTCATTCATTGTAAAAAGCTACACATTCAAGCCCCCACATCGAACACAGAACTAACATTGCATCATTGAAAGGTACCAAATAACACGCAGGCTGCTGAATATTGCATAGTTTATGAACACTCTTTGGCTTCACTTGCAAATCTAGTTTATTTTCGCCACAAATTGAAGAAAAATCCTCTTGTTCAGCTTACCACAAGAATTTAGCCCAAACGAAATTTCAATATATTGACACCACGCTTGTGAAAACAGAGCCAAAATTTTGTTGATAGTAATTTCCTTGGTTAGGTTTGGCAGTTTTGAACAAATCTCTAATCTTCGTGCAAATATTGGATGCATGTCAGCTCGTATTTAGTAACAGTTGGGAAGATCGGCGAACAATTTTTGCGAGCTGATTCTAACGTAAAGCTATAAGCGCAAAGATTCCAGAAAAAAGTTAACACCAACGATCTTGTGTAAGTGCGCCACTGAAAATGTTAAATGCCCAAAAGCCGCATGAAACTTAAACTAAACTAACAATCAACTAGCTAAAGCGTTAGCGTCACATTTTTTATATACCCTGTATTGAATTTAACCAACGCACCACGAGAGAATACAAACATTGAACTCGGCAACCAATAGAAGGGATTGAAGACTATGAAAAGATGAACAGCTTATAGACGGAGGAAGGCTCCAGGAGCACTCACAAAAGTGAACACGAGGATTTCTTGCAAACAAAACGCTGTTCCCAAGAGCAGAGAACACCACGATGCAAACAGCAGCTACTGACCCCATGCACAACACCGCCAACTATGTCGATTATAAGAAGAGATTCAAGAGACAGCAAAACACACTCCGTGCTGCTGTGTTGCTATCACCAATACCTGCACAAGCCACACCATCGACATTGAACGAGTAGGATTACAGCACAATTATTTTTCCGTAATAGGAAAAATTTGAAAAAATTGCCGCGATGAATCGCATTATGAGAAGGCTCCGGATGTGAAGACCTTGCAAAGGGAAAGAAAGAAAAAAAATCTATTTGGCAGTATTAGTTTCCGGAATTAGATTTGGAAACGTCAGGCGTGCGCAGACAGCGCAATGAGTAGAAGACTAGCAATTATGATTAGCTTTCTATGATTGACACAAGGTATACCAACTAGTTACAGTTAAAAGAGTTCAAGTATACTAGAGAAGGAACTAAGTATTTTAAAAAAAGTTATAGAATAATGACATAGCTCTATTCAGAGCCAACTTCGTTCTAAGCTTTAGCATCAATAGTATTCGCCCGAGTTGTGTTCAGAGAAACAATAGATCATCACACAAATACTCTAGTCCGAGTTTGGATCTCTAAACTGACTACGATGTAAACACACTCAATGCACCCGCCCACTGAGTCTAACAGCTACCAATTGATTCTGCAACAATGTGTTTGTCCCCTAGACTAAGTTCTATCAATAGATTAAAATTCAATCAATGCATCTGTCCCTTGAGATTGAGGGCTACAAATTAATTGAAACGAACACAATGCGTTTGTCCCTACAGACTAAGGGCTACTGATTAATGCAAACACAACGCATCTGTCCACTGAGACTAAGGGCTACTGATTCAAAACCAAATTGGATGTCTCTTTCAAACAAGTCTAGTATACCAATTACCGCTGCGTTGCCCCCGAGAGGAACACGACTATTCGCTTGTCTCATCCGAAAACGTAGTTCAAGGTGAAATATCACTCAGTTTCATGCCCTTTTCAAACTGACCAAGAAGTCAAGGTAAATTTGAACACTTGAAGATCATCCATGAAACAAGCACACTGTGCACAGCTAAGTTGCTTCTACGGCGTATTGGAGAGTCAGGTAAGCGTAAAAGCTCGACAATAGGATCTCGGCAAGTGGTACACTTGCGTAGCTTGAGCAGAACAATACACACCTCAATCTACAGCACTTAGCTAGCACGCCCTGACGAATTAGCTCTAACATGTGTTCAATATTGGTATACTAAACGGGAAGTTTAGCAATTCCAACTTGAACACTTCAATTGAACACAAGACAGCACAAATGACTGACTGCCAGCTAAATCATTTCGGCACATTTAGAACTCGGTAAATAAAAAAAATATACTAATGGAACATCAGTCAGTTCAAAAATCTAGAATAGACCAAATGACTGGACGAATGAAATTTTCGAACATCGCACAGAAAGCTACGAGAATAGTTAATGATGTGCAGAATTGATTCCACATTTAAATCACTGGATAGACCTTTGTGAATGACACCTAATGTAGAGAGGTGAGCAGAAGTCGAAGAAATGCTTGATTCCTTTCAATGAGTCTGTGTGACGAGGAAAAAATGAATGAATAACATAATCATGTACTCGTCACAGTACGAATAAAATCCTACTTAAAGAAGAAATTTGTTCCCATAATTGGAGTTAATTTTTTGTGGCACACACGTAATTCCAACTGCTAGAAAATGTAGTCGGTAGTTCACCACTGCCACCAGCATGTCCTTGAAGAAGTGCAGGTCACTACAGCCAGAGACACGCCCCTGTGCAGGTCACCACAGCCAGAGACGCGTCCCAGTGCAGGTCACCACAGCCAGAGACACGCCCCAGTGCAGGTCACCACAGCAAGAGACGCGCCCCA
>JACJUY010003842.1:0-16490 GCA_014220935.1 Platorchestia sp. MABIK | reverse complement strand
GTGAGAGTCAGAACCATCCACAACAAAATCTGACAGCACTCCCTGCTGCAGCAGCCAAAACTAGCATACACAAAAGAAGAATGATGAGTGACAAAACTGGAAGCTTATAATGGATAAAAAATACTTTCAATTTAAAATTCTCTTTTTACCTTTTTTTATCATCTTTGTAAATGTACCTCAGATTTATTTAGCCAATTTTGTCCCCCTGTAATGAAGAGTCTGTCATGCACAAAAACTTAACGACTCTATAATATATAACTTCACAGTTGATTTCCATGGGTAAAATGAATGGAAAGTTATAACATTAAATCCTATGATGACAGCCATTACATTGAAGGAAAGACTCTTGCTTGGCTGATAAGAAAATTGATAATGCCTTGATAGGTATAAAAATGCACTAGTAACACTTGGAAGCACAATTAGTTAGTCATGCTTAAGCAGCTCATACATGAAAAATAGTTTAAAATTATACTTAAGAAAGAAAAAATGATGATCATCATTGCAGCAAAAAGCCTGTTTCAATATATAACTTGAGTCAGCAGGATTCAATAAAAATTGGCCTACATGTAGAGTGAGAATACTAACATAAAAAAAGTTACATCCAAACTATTAACTTCAATTTGAATTCCTCGGAAGTCATATCTTGAAAATGCATTGTGCATTAAATTTGCAAAAATCATCATGACAAAAATCATCCAAAACAATTTACATTTGCAATGATCTTTCTACTTGCTCCATTAGACCTTTATCTCAACAATTCCATGCTTTCTGGCAATACATTTATTATCATTAGAATCTTATATTGACGTGAATAAAATTTAAATATTCACCACTCACCCACAACCATGAGAGTGAACTCAAAGCCTCTCTTGACACTCTTCCTGTGAATTTGGTTGGGTAAGTTAGCAAAGCCCACATAGCCTGGCATGTCTGGAGGTGTGAACTGCAACAAAAGAAAAAAATTGAAAAATACATTCAACACATTTTTGGGATTAACAGCATGTTAATCATGCGTGATGCAACATGCTAATCCTGGCTGAAATCACAACAATTAGCAACTATCCTTGCCAGAGCAGGCCTCTTCAACAAATTCTATTTCATATAAACTAAATAGTCAAAACAAGTAAAAGCAAACAATGGAATTTCTTTTAGTTTTTTTCTATATTTTATTTAAAAAAATTGGTGATGAAGCCTTAGAAACAATGAAGATGTATACAGTTATTTTGAAACTTTTGCTATGATCTCCCATGCTGTACCATATAGTTCTCCTTTTTTTTCATTTGGATTTTAAAAACTTGTAAACACTATGGTAAGCTAGTCAAAGAACAAGGACACAAAATATAAGAGCAATAAGAGCAAAATGAGTATGGTTACAATCAAATAAGGATTTAACAAGATCATCAAAGTTCCTTAAGAGAGATGAGACATTTTGATGGTGAATTCTCATATTTTGGCGGCATTTCCAGTAAAATCTTGCACATGTACAATTTACACAGTGAAGAGTTTGGTAAAATACATGCTCAGCAACAAGCAAAATATCACAGCTTATATTTTTTCAAAGCTAACAGTTTAAGGTATCCAAGTGAACATGATATATGAGTCATTCAAAATACATCCCAAAAATAGAGCAAAAAAATATTTTACTGACAATAAAAGAACAATAACTTCATATTGCCATCCTTCCTTTTGAAATAAATGCGTGCTCAATCTTTTCCCTACAATAGAAATAATTTTTTCATGCATAATCTTATTTTTTCAAAAAATTTGGGCAGTATTGAATTTAATGTTGTCAACGGTTTTCATATTTTTGTTGCAACATTTAGGTAATTGGAGACATTTTAAGATGCTTTACATGAATGATATTGTGCTTGCAAATGCTTAGTTTTTTAAATATAGCACGAATAACGTTCAGGTAAAATAGCATTAATGACAGTTTTGATATGGCTTTTTCGGTGTATGGCGAATACGAAACATGCGCAGTCATTCTGGCGGGAAAAACCATCGGTGTTGGTAAGGCTGAGTCAAGTCATTTTAGGTTTACTTAGGTTAGTTTTTTTACCTAATCTAATTTTACCTAAGCTCAGCTATCAATATGTGAATACCATAATCCAGCTTATTTATGTGTTTGGTAAATTTTATATATGATGTTCCTATAACTTCAACTTTAAATGTCTCAAAAACTAAGCATTTGCAAGCATAATGTCATTCATGTAATTTGTCTTCAAATGTATCCTATTACCCAAACAAGACAACAAAATTTTCAAAATTGGTGACTACATTATATTCAAAATTGCCAAAAATTTTTTACTGTTAAAATATAAATCCTAAAATCAATAGAGATCAAAATAAAATATTTTTGTTCTAAATCAACACAAAAATAAATAATCCAGTATAAATTTTATGCCCTACACATGAGGCATCATGCAAAAGGCACAGTTTACAGCTTCAGATAAGTATAGCATCAGAATTAAACTTAATTTATAATCAATTCAAAATCTGCACATCTAATGCAATTAAAAATGCCCAAATAAAAATTAAATTGACTGCAGCTCAGATGCATAAGATGATTTTCTGCAAATTCTACAGCTTTTAAGAATTATAGTAAGAATTAAAACAGAAAGCATGACAGTATAAACCGAACTAAAATTAATTATGTTTGATAATTTTATTGGTACTTGCAAATATTTCTACATGCTAACCAAATAAATTTTAACCTATCATTACACACCTACATTCCTCACAGAAATTAGAATTTTTGCTCTCGTAATTTCCCATAGGCCTAGAGTTAAAACGATATGAAGAAAAAATAAAATTATAAATTATAAAAAATTTGTCAAACACTTGAAAAGAAAATCATATTCAGATTTCAATTTGAAATACTACAAAAAATTCATGATTTTTATCCCTGATAGATGTTTTGTGGATTTGCTTCACATTGATCAACATTTTAAAATTTGCTGCACCTATAAAATGCAATTCGCTTTAACAAATCAGTTTAAATTTTGAAAGAAAATAGCATGTCACAATTTTAATAATTTAGTAAGGTATTTACACAAAAATTGCCGATATGTAAGGCCTCATTGATTGAACAGCTGTGAGAAGAACAGGAAACTGTATATCCTGTATTTAGTCAAAAGCTCAGATAATGCAAGAAACAATGAAATCAGCTAAGGTTGATTTATTAGTTATTGCTAAAGTTCAGGACTACATCATATCCAAAATTTGATGCTAGGTTGGTGGGCTATAAAATCTTCAACAAGATAATGTGTAGGCTATACTATTTCAACATATACATGGTGCATGAAACTTTCACTTAGTTTGAAACAGTTTTAAAAATTTCAATCAATTTTACTGGCACAAAACATTAGCTAGAACAAATTGAGAAGCTACAGTTTTCTTTCAACATGGGCGTACTAACGTTCATTCATTGACACCACGATTTCAGTTTTTAAACTCCACTAGGCTAATCCCCACGACGGGCAAGATATAAATTGCTCATAACATTTCTTTAAATAATATCTATACTTTATTATCACTAGTAAGTTTTAGAGAGCTTTCTTATTAAACAACAATAAACCATGCCGTTCTAACGAAGATTAAGAACACGCCGCATGAGAAGGCTGATTTCTTATCAATGATAATTGTAAAAAAACATAACGCCACTGATATGCAAGAAATCAAGGCCGTTATGCAAGTCACAGTTAAATAATTTTCATCTCACCGTATCCGTTGACATTTCTTGAACCTTCAAGCTCTAAAATGTCAAGCGCGTTACTTGCTTCAACAACAGACCGTTGCACGTCGGCTACACGAGTGTCTTGTTGACATACAAACGAGTGCCAGTCAAATGAGAATCTTCAAGCCCTAAGCTTACTTTGAATGACTAACAAAAATGACTTCTCAACGCATGTGAAAAAAACACATTACGAGTGTACCTGATTATCATATAATAAACAGTAGTGAAAATGAGTAGTTGGCTTACTTATCACCTGACAGGATGTTAAAAAATGAGGGCGTGGTCTGACTCGACCACGGGGGAAATTTTTATTATTCAACTGGGTAAGTTGCAAAAGCTGAGAGAGGTAGTGATATTTGAACAAACTCTGATTTTACAAAATACTAATTCATGTTAAATTTGAATCAATTACGACACACTTTCTCGAGTCACAATCGAGTTTAAACTATCATAAAATCACGTTTGCACTCAAAGATTTGCTACTCACAGGATTTTTCTTCACTTTGAAGGACCTGGAAGGCGTTAGTGGAGTTCTAGGAGTCCCAGGGAGAGAGCTAGCCGGACTAGAGAAAGGGCTGTCGGATGGGGGTTGTTGGAGTACATTGCTGGTCATCCTAAGCGGCAAAATACAAAGTATTAAGAACGAAATTGCTTAAAATTATGTTTGTGCAAGAACATGAGTAAGAGAGGGAAGAATGATACACTAGTAGCAGAATTTAATGTGACTTTACAGGGTACAACAGAATACATTGAAACGACATGATAAGGTGGATGTCAGTTGACCGCAGCTCCCGATAATTTGAAGAGATAAGACTAGCAAGGGTAAGTGCACTGTAAAACACACTAAAGGGAAATATAACGATCAAGCTACAGAACAACTAAATGATACATGGGTGAAACAGGGCAATGCTATCAGAACTTACTTAATTTTTCTTTACAGTGTAAGCAGATTATATGGCTCATGAATCTGATTTACGTATGGATATTAATGCTTTTTTATCCATGACTAGTTCGGCGAAAAAAGCTTATTGCTAGAGATGTATTTCATCCTTTGCCCGTGTTCAATTTGTCATGACAAGGTTACAATAGACTTTTTCATCACAAAATTCACAAACTTAGGCTACTGTTGCCTCGAGTGCAAGTCCTCTGAGAGCTATGGAGCTAAGACATTTTAAAATTTGTGAAATAAAGATATTTATAATTATAATCTCTTACGGAGACATTGAGCGGTATAATGGTGTAATTGAAAAGGTGAATATTTTTTACACACATGAAAGCACACCGCCTACGATTCAATGTTCCAATCTCCTGGATTGTCTTGACTATTTAATTTTAAGGAGCCGCAAGATGGAAGCTTATAACGAAAACATGTATATCACAAAATTCACTTCTGGGGCCTGTCGGGCGGTTGGAAAATGCAGCCAAAGCAGTGATATAAGCGTCGCTAGATGCGACATCGCGACAGTCAACATAGCACATTGCTTCTAAATTTGCCTGTAAACATCACACCGCAAATATTAAGCATTTGGAAAATATGAATAAGAGAAGAGTTCCTGCTGTATAAATTTAACTTCAAGTGCAAGATAAAAATAAAAATAAATCTATAACAAAACATTATTTCCTGTTTTCTTTCCGGATTCTAAAATTCCGTTATCAGTGCTGAGAAAAAGGAACATCAGTTGCATTTAACGCCCAAAAAAAACACAAAGTAAATATTTTGCCTAACTTCTCATTCATGAACAGGCAAGAAGTGTTGACACGTGTATTTTTACGCACAAAATATTTCCCATAATTAGCAGGCATTGTGCAGTTCGAAGATTTTTTCTAGTGTATTAGTTGAAACACTGGAGATGTTATCAAGCCAAAATCGTTGTACCTGCACAGTTATACCAACTAGGCGATATAATAGCGAGCCTATTTTATGCGAGTGAACTGATTGAAGCATTGGAAATGTCATGGAGAGTTTACGCTACGTTAGTACAAAAATTTAAATAATAAATAAATAATAGAGGACCTATCCTAAGGCATATCGTAATTAAAATACAGAAAACATAGTAGAAAAACATACCCTACCTGAGAACACAATTTGAAACAGTAGAAACACCATAGAGAACCTACTCTGCGTAGAGACATTCAATGAACATTGAGAATATATTAGAAAATCCATTCTGCGCGTGTAAATGAGTAGTTAAATTATTTTCATCAACTTAATTTTATTTTCATAAATAAATTTCAGGATGGTAGCATTACCTTGAAAATGTAATTAAGAACAAACCTTACGCATAAACATTAATTAAAATTATAAAAATACAGGGTACCCACGAAAAATACGTCAACTGATTTTATATTTAACAACGTTTCTATGATTCGGTAGGGTAGTTTAATTCAGATAAATTTATACGCTGAATAAATATGTCCTAATTATACTATCCTACAGTATCATAGATACGCATTATTAAAATTTAAAATCAGTTTTTACATTTTCCGTGGACACCCTGTATATAGAAGACCTACCCTGCGCGTCTGCAGCCAAGGTTTGACGGAGACAATGAATGAGACCAAGAACAGAACACGTTGTGTCTGGTGGCAGCTGGCGCTCGGATATAATTAAGCCTGTGTTGTTGACCCGTTGTCCGGTGTGTGTTATTGTAGAGCTGATAAACGCATTTATCAGTCTGGACTCAGACTTCATTAAAAAGAACTCCACTGAGTAGTCTGAATCAATGCTAATTAATAACACCTCATGATTGGTTGTAGGAAGAGTCAGTGTGTTCGGGAACGCAGGGATTCACAGATTTCTTTGTCAGAACCAAGAATGATTAAACTTCAAATAAACACGCCATAGTTCTACATAAACATTGTCTTAAAGTACTATAATTAACTTGCAGGTTGCTCGAAGCCACGCAAACGTAAAATGCTGTAGCGTCGAAGTAAAATGAGCTTCGTACATCGAACAGCGGCATATATAACACAGCCCAATTATCAGTATTGCTACTGAAAACAATTCTTTTATGAGAATCGAAACTAATACATTCAGAAAATTAACCAATCAATTGAGGGAACTGTATAGCACAGGCAAGAGTCATATCGAAAAATAGTAAAGTGAAATATTTTTAAAGATATTAATTCCGTTTAAAAAGCATGAATGACATTTGGTTCTATAAGCGGCTTATCAAAACTCGCAGTCCAAATGACTGTTTGGGGGTATTCCAGAGGTGGCCTTTTGAACGCATGGTTTTACTTCAGCGTAAGACCTCGAAAATTCTACTACAAGAGCATATTGTGAACACTTCAGCTTTCTAAAGCCCAATTGTATCATCTAAAACCACGCCGCTTCCGCACGATGCGCCGATACTACTTAAACATCTAAGAAATGACATTTCGCTACGTTTTCACCGCAGCGAAAAAACTCAGGACTGCATCGTAGAATAATTCTGACTTTCAAGACGTTTTCTACTTGCATTATTATGACAGTAGACTGTTCGATCGTCACGGTAGAGGAAGCAAGGTAGGGTCATTTCTATGGGAGAATATACACCCCCTCTTGTTCAGTTAACCAATAGAAAGGCTTTATTTCCAACAAACTTTTTGACGTCACCAAAACCCCATATCGTTAGGCCAATAGTGGAGCCAGATTTGAGTGTAGCAGTGCCACCAGATGCAATATGAGCGTTGCTATTGGTTCGTTGCCGTGACGTCAGCAAAACCACACCGTCAACGAAAAAAATGCTGGTTTGAACCCACCTTGTTTCCTCTACCGTGCTGTACGTTGAGTTCTGAAGGACTTAATGATTCGTATAATGATTCGCGACTGTTGCCAGGACAGCTGTCCGCTGAGCATTTAAGTGGTTTACAAGCGGCAAGTGGTATACAAGTTACAGTAGCAGCCACTTTCCTAGTAGTCAGGACGGCCATTTGCAAGACAGAGAGGCAATGATAGTGCTTGTTTCCCGTTAAGCTGAAATGTGACGTGCGTGACACAACGGCACTGACCGCTTGCTGTGTTTCCCCAAGGTGTTGTTAAAAATACTCAATAAGCGGCTCAATCAATATTTTGCTCACACTAATCAGTCTGATTTTGGTATCAAGGCTTATAATTTTCTGTCAATACTAATGAATTGGATAAAATATTTTCAGGTTGGGAGAAAGTAAGTTCTCAAGTGAGGAAGGAGGAAAACACCATTTGGTTTAGAATCAAGGGAACAGGGAATCTATACACAAGTTGTGTTCCCACATCCTAATCGTAGTAATAGCAAAATTGAACGAAGATGAAAGTTGGAAAAGAAAGTAATACGTGCTGAAAAATAGGACAATAGAAAACAGTAAAGTAAAAAGTTTATTCTATTGCAACAAAAGGAAGGCCTATCAAACTTTCAGCTCATGACCTCACATCAACTCCCCGTGAGCGCTAATTCCCATAAATCAATAGATTCAATAGTTGTATCCCCAGAGGATGGTAGCATTACGTCGCAAAAATTCGGAATCAAAAACTTTGATTCAATTCTGTAAACAAATTTTTGTTGGTTGCCCGTTGCCCTGCCAATCTATATACCTGACAAAACTGTACAGAATAGTCTAAACAACTCAATATCAGAAGCAGATGCACTCACTATACAATTACACATAAGGTGTTAAAATGTACTGAAGAGCTGAAGGTATCTCGCTATTAGAGTTCCAATTTAGATTGTTGAAGACTTGAAGCCCAGCTCAGGATCGCAAGTGAAATGCAAGGGCGCAATGAGGCAGCAGCAACGTCGACCCTCACGACTCGTAAGTAAATTAAGCGTTTCATGCAGCGCCGGTGTCCGGTGACTCCGCCATGTGGGGTGCTCAGGACAAGAGAAGAACCGCATCATACAGCGGCGTCGGGATATCATTATACGAGGATACAGAAATGTTTCTTCTTCAACAGGTTTACAGAGTTGTCGTTAATCTTCAACATGTTTACAGAGTTGTTGTTAATCTTCAACAGGTTTATAGAGTCGTCGTTAATCTTCAGCAGGTTATCCAGAGTTGCAGTCGGTAATCTTCAACAGATTTACAAAATTGTCATAAATCTTCAACAGGTTTAATTAAAGAGTTATCATTAATCTTCAACAGGTGTACAGAATTGTCAACTTGTCGTTAATCTTCAACGGGTTATTCAGAGTTGTCGTTAATCTTCAACATGTTCACAGACTTCGTGTTATTCTTCAGCAGGTTTATCGAGTTGTCGTTGATTTTCAACAGCTTCTCCAGAGTTGCCGTTGGTAATCTTCAACAGATTTAAAGAGTTGTCATTTATCTTCAACGAACCAACCAGAGTTGTCGTTAATCTTCAACAGGTTATCCAGTTGTCGTCGTTCATCTTCAACAGGTTTACAGAGTTATCACTAATCTTCAATAGGTTTACAGTGTTGTCGTTAATCTTTAACAGGTATACAGAGTTGTCGTTAATCTTCAACAGGTTTACAGAGTTGCCCTTGAAATACCCACTGAGAAAAGCTCCCAAAAATGCCCACCTAAAGACCACCCCTGCAATGATCAAGTTGCGAGGGTTAACAACAATGGTTACCACTGTAGTGTTTTCTTTTTTCTTTTCTCAAATGATTTTGATGTTTCAACTATAATAATTCCCTAATGTTAATTAGGAAATGCAAGATATTTTCTTTATCTATGTATTCATTCATTTTTTTGAAAATTGAGTTGGAAGCCTACCTTAACTACTAAGTACCGAGTAATCCCAACTTTAGTAGGAAGAGGTCATTCATGTGGAAATTTTAAATTTTATTCTGAATTCAAATGACAAAAAATACTCCAAGCCTTTGGACTTTATTAGCCTTTAGTCTATTTAGCAAGCTATGCCACGGGAAAAAAATTGCAGATAATACAAATTGCGACAGAATGTGTAGAGTAAGATCTGAATGTGCAGAAGCCTCTTGGGAACTGTTTCTATACGTAGGGTTGCTTTTCTTGTTCATGTTGAATTAGCTTTCACCATTTTCTTGATGTTTTGAAGAATATTTGCAGATCACTGAAAATGAGTGAAACATCAGAACATACTCACAAGAAAGTATTCGTTTGTCCTTTGCTAATGGACTGAGATACAAACAACTTTAGTTTTTTAACTTTGAAAGCCAACAATATTTTTAGTTGCTATCGTCTTATATGACGAATCAGTTCTCTTTATTGCTTGAATTCAGGAAAATACACACAACTGATTTCCTAAGCATGCGAGAAGGAAAGACAAACCCTTCGCTTAGAAGAAAAGGCTTTTTAATGCTCGCAAGCACTTCAATGTATAGTTTTTTAAACTGGAATTCAGGTTTTATTAATTAATGTACAGCAAGGTCAGCGATGTATTTTTAAAATCTTTATCTCTAGAGCTTTCGAACATCACATTGCTGATTATCAGTAGGAACAGTAAAGCGAAGTAAAGGAAATCTCCACAGTTCCATTTACTAACTTTTACTGTTTTTACTGATAATGAGAAAAGTAATGATCGAAATCATCAAGGATAAAGTTTTAAAAATGATAGTCTAAGACGTCTAAGTGTGTTTTTCATGTTCTTATATTGTGGTACTTAAATAAGCTACGTTTCCCAAAACATAAATTTATTGTAAATCATTGTAAACAGATATGGGAATAAAGAACTGTATTTGTTTGGAAATTATGAATCAGGCATAAACCTTAAATTTACCTGTGTAGGAAGATATGAAAACAATTCTCGAATGGAAATGAAGAAAAAACAATAAAATCCATATAGCAAAAAAGTCCAATAAATCGTGAGAGGGAAAATAGAATTTGATGCTTTTTATGAGGTTTGAATTCTTATTAGCAACGCTTTTTCCTTACTAAAATTTACTCACTCATGAGAAGATGATGCTCTTTTATTGAGCTCGCCCTCACTGATGTGACACTTGAATGGAATATGAGTAAAATGTTGTAAATCAGATGTCCTTTTTTTCCTAAAGGAAAATTCTTGAGCACATATAAACTGAAGAGAGTGTAGAGTTAAAAGTGATTTCACGCAAACGTTACTGAAAATTAAGCACCGTGATACTGCCTCCAACGCAACGTGGCAGATTACGTAGGTAAAATATACAACACGCACGCGATCGAGGTGATCACTTTCATTCCACTATTTTTATGGATTTATCCTTCAAGATATCAATAACTGTATTGGTGATTTCAACCACTGGGTGCATGCAGAAAGAACTGCAGAGAAATCATTTGTTCCAAACAAGGCTCATGTAATTGAAAAAACGAATCGTGTTTCAAAAGGAGGGCTCAAATACTAAAATTAACTTCAAAATCCAGAGTGAAGATTAAGCTTTCGAGTTCATCGGCCGGTCACTCAACGTGGTATGATAATTGTACAAATTTGATGATATATAGTAAGCAACTGAAAATTTTACGGCAATAATAAAATCCTAAGCAAAACTTGAGAAAAACATAGCGTGGAAGAAAGGAAGCTATAAGTACCGGGACTTTTGTGATGAGAGAGATGATTAATTCCTCTAGGTTACTTTTTCTGGCAATTGAAAAACGTATTATATGTCTTAATTATGATAATTCGGCGTCAACTAATAGAATAAATGAATAAGTTGTAGAACGAATAGATAACTTGTAGAATAAATAAATAACAAATATATAAGTCGAACAAGTTTTTTACTATCTCCATCCTTCAACAGGAGCGTTTTCTATATTCGTAAGTCCCAGCACATTTGACTCATTTTGCACTCAGGTTCACGCTGATATCACAATCTTATCATCGATAACGAGATTTTTCAATCTCGAGCAGATAGAGAATCAGTTTACGTATTTACTAAACTAAAAAAGGTTTTCAAATTTTTTTGCTTGACCTGATTACATCGGTATTCTCATGCGGGTGCAAATGCATTATTCTCTTTTTAAAATGTTTCACTGTAAAGCTGTGAGTAACTAAAATTGTAAGGTTTAACGTAACTACTTTTCTTGAAGAGGGACTTGAACTGCTCGGAGTCACTAAGAGGGACTTGAGCTGCTTGAAGTGGGACTTGAACTGCTCGGAGTCACTAAGAGAGACTTGAGCTGCTTGAAGTGGGACTTGAATTGTTTGGAGTCACAATCTGGGGCCGACTTTACAAATAATTTGTGCTGCCTAGCAGCGCGGCTGAGTACTGGAGTTCAAAGCGGATTTAAAATAATTCAGTGTGGGAGCTCCGTTTCTTGAATGGAGGGAATTGTTTGACAATTCAGCGCCTGAACTTGATCGTGGTTGTTCGGAAGATAGAAGATACTTCTTAAAATCAAGATTATGTCTGCAGGAATGATTGAAAGGAGAATAGGAGAAGATGAAGCCTAATTATTTTATATATAAGGGCGAAGATGCAATTTCATCCTCTGAGACTCAAGGATTATGCACAAAACTTTGTGTGTTTGTGATTCATTGCTATAAATATAAATACTTTCGTGCCATTCTTCCACTTTTACCAAAACGAAGTTTCATTTTTCCTAATTAATGTTTCGGTATTTTGAAGAGTAGTTTTGTGCAACCTCTGAAATTATGTACGAACATCTTCATATTTCATTTGCAAGTAGCAGAATTTTCATTCTGATCCAAGTAATCTATGTACGTATTTACATAAAAACCATTAACTTTCACACTCGGAAGAGTCTCGTATATACACTACTGAACATAAGTAAGTACATCTCTAGGGCTACTACTGAACATAAGTACACCACTGCGGCTACTACAGAACATAAGCACACCACTGCGGCTACTACTGAACATAAGTACACCACTGCGGCTACTACTGAACATAAGCACACCACTGCGGCTACTACTGAACATAAGCACACCACTGCGGCTACTACTGAACATAAGTACACCACTGCGGCTACTACTGAACATAAGTACACCACTGCGGCAACTAGTGTACAGTGTGTCAGACAGGAAGCGATGTCTGCCACACACCGGCCGCGTGTGCTGCGCACCGTCAGCAGTAGAATGCTATTGTCTCTCCTGACAGAAATTGTGACGCGGGTCACCAGCGTCTCTCAAGGTTACTGCATGAATGCGTTTACCGTGCCACCGTCATGGGTTGACAGAAAAAGTGAGTTCACGGCACAACTAGCTGCTAAATTAAATGAAAAAAGCTGATAGATAGCCCGTGATATTTCAAGTACAAGATGGTGAAATAATGAAATTAACATGGTTGGGCAACGATTTTTAATACTAGAAATGAAAATGTTCAGTCGACATTAACTAGCTACGAAGAAAGTTGGTAAGAAAATTATAATTGTTGGTGATGCAGCAGGTCAGATTGCTCTAGAATTCTTACTTTCAGGATATCAATACGAACTAACGTAAGAGGATCATCATAGATACAAATGTTTCTTTCTTATGATAAAAACGTTCAAATTTATCAGAATTATTTGAGTTACATTGATTCTTCTGTTTACCCCCGACGTTGATAAAATCCCTGAACAGACATTCTGATGCCTTTCAACCCCAGATAAAATGTATCAATGTTGCGGATATCGTGGCTGGTGTTATTTTAACTCATCAAACTCAATTGAAAAGTTTATTTTATTCTGATGAATAAAGTCATTAGGGATATTTTGATTTAAATGCAACCGTTAAACTCAATAAGATATTTTTATGAAAATCAGCCGAATACGGCATACTTTGTTAGCTCTGTACGATTGAGTACCAATACCATTTCTGTTTAGACTTGTTGAAAATTACATTCACGATTAAGAGTTTTCCCTGCGCGTAATACAGACAGCTCAAAAAGTTGCATTTCGCTTTTCCAGCGTACCGGAAAATCTCTCCAATTTCACTGATCAGCGGATCTTAATTTTGTTGGATTTAAGTTCATTTTTTCAGAAGGCGATTAAGACACGCACGGAGAAGCGTCACTTATCGATGCCTAGGACTAAATCAATCTTGCTCCACAAAAAACAGTTTATCGTCAATAAAGACGATACATAAAATGGACAACAATGTTTATGAGTGTGTTTCACACAAAGATCTTTCGTTGGTTAACATTCTCAGGTAATATGTATGTCAGAGCCATGTCAATGCTTGTACAAAAGATTGAGAGAAAAACCTGAAATATATTCTCTTGGGGATGTCATTCTAAGTCAAAGAAAGCTTAGAAATACCGTGAATCTATACTATGATAAGAGCCGCGTCCGGTTGTTTGTCCGAAGCCAGCCGAAAGTGTGTGATGAGCGTATCTGTGATAAAAGCTTCATCAACTTCACAATTTCCAGTGTATTAATTCATCAGATTTGAGTAGGAATGACTATCACGTAAATTCTTGGGAAATAGGAACGTGTGTCATGTGATTTGTCGAACATTATCATACACTAGTGTGCACGGCCCGTCAAAAATGGCGGGATTCAATGTTTTCCGTTAATGTATTTCCAGATGTGGATGAGAAACAAATTTATCCATGCATCCTAATAGTACCCGCGATTAAAACATTCTTGTACTTGTGCACTGGTAAAACTCGTATCACAGACACGGCATTAAGCATCCTAATGAGCGCAACAAAGAGGCGGAAGAAGCGGTCACTAAACAAATAAATTAAGGGTGTTATTAGGTAGTTGCAGGACCCGTGGAAATTCCGGACAATGTCATCGTTAAGCTAGGTGGACCAGTGAAAAAATTCGGTCAACATTCCCTATCATAACCGAACCTATCATGATAAAACGTCAAAAATATCAATGCATGTATAGGCAATCTTTTTCTGTTACATTGAAGAATTCGGTATCCATGATACCGCAAACTCAGACGAAAGCGTAACGGATACCAAACAAATGAATATACATGCATCCTGTGTTTCTAAAGAAGCGAACACCAAACAAATATATAAATAAAAACATGAATAAGCACACAACGGGTATTATTATTGTGATGGGGACCCCTGATTTACAGGAAACAAAGATTAAGTTACGTTGGAGAACCCTGATTTAGAGAAAACAAAGATCAAATTAAGGTAGAGACCCCTGATTTACAGGAAACAAAGATTAAGTTACGTTGGAGAACCCTGATTTAGAGAAACCAAAGATTAAATTAAGGTAGAGACCCCTGATTTACAGGAAACAAATATTAAGTTAAGTTGCCCCAAAGAGGACACCGCCAAGCGCCAAATGTAACTAACGCGAGCGCGCTCTGAAAGCCTACATATATATAGACAAGAGATGTGTTGTGCTTGTGCCACATATATAAACAGGAAATGTGTTGTGCTTTCACGCATGCTCACAGAGCTGGTACTGTGGTGGGGCGCTGGCAGGCGTCCTGCAGTGTTGTGCGTCAACACTGAGCTGAGAGCACTGCACGCTCAGTGTAGACACTGCACGCTCAGTGTAGACACTGCAGGCACAGTGTAGGCACTGCAGGCACAGTGTAGGCACTGCAGGCACAGTGTACGCACTGCAGGCCCAGTGTAGGCACTGCACGCTCAGTGTACGCACTACACGCTCAGTGTAGACACTGCAGGCACAGTGTACGCACTGCAGGCCCAGTGTAGGCACTGCAGGCACAGTGTAGACACTGCAGGCACAGTGTACGCACTGCAAGCACAGTGTAGACACTGCAGGCACAGTGTAGGCACTGCAGGCACAGTGTAGGCACTGCACGCTCAGTTTAGACACTGCAGGCACAGTGTACGCACTGCAGGCACAGTGTAGGCACTGCTGGCACAGTGTAGGCACTGCAGGCACAGTGTACGCACTGCAGGCACAGTGTACGCACTGCAGGCACAGTGTACGCATTGCAGGCACAGTGTACGCACTGCACGCTCAGTGTACGCACTGCACGCTCAGTGTACGCACTGCAGGCACAGTATAGGCACTGCAGGCACAGTGTAGGCACGGCAAGCACAGTGAAGGCACTGCACGCTCAGTGTACACACTGCAGGCACAGTATAGGCACTGCAGGCACAGTGTAGGCACTGCAGGCACAGTGTAGGCACTGCACGCTCAGTGTACGCACTGCAGGCACAGTGTAGACACTGCACGCTCAGTGTACGCACTGCAGGCACAGTGTAGGCGCGTGTCTGCGCTACGCTACACGTACCTGCACTACGTTGCACGTACCTGCACTACGCTGCACGTACCTGCACTACGCTGCACGTACCTGCACTACGCTGCACGTACCTGCACTACGCTGCACGTACCTCCACTACGCTACACATACCTGCACTACGCTGCATGTACCTGCACTACGCTGCAAGTACCTGCACTACGCTGCACGGCTACGCTGTACGTGCTACGCTGCACGTACCTGCGCTACGGCTGAACGTACATGCGCTGCACGCGTTCACTCAGCACCAGAGCGGCAGATAGCGACGCTGACAATCACCGCAGATTGCAGGGCTCGTGATTCGAAAGATCGCACAATAATTGTGCAGAGGGATAGAGTGGCCACTGTGCTGTGGTGTGCGTGCTGCTGCGCTGTAATCCAGTTATCGCATCCGCAGTCTAACTTTTTCGCCGACAGCATGCATATTTTTCGCCGACCAAGTTTTTAAATCGCTTCGACGGCGAAATACATTCATGCTCCGGCGTAAAACTTAGACTGGGTCTGCACTGTACTGCAACCTCATGTGCAAGGCGCACACTGAGCTGCAAGCACATCTTTACACCCCACGCATTGCATTACAAGCACATCTACACTGCACGCATTGCATTTCAAGCACATCTATACACCACACGCATTGCATTACAAGCACATCTACACTGCACGCATTGCATTACAAGCACATCTACACTGCACGCA
>JACJUY010003841.1:36997-76181 GCA_014220935.1 Platorchestia sp. MABIK | reverse complement strand
TTGTGTGCTGCATCTAGAGATTGTGTGGTGCTTGTGTACTGCATCTAGAGAGTGTGAGGTGCTTGTGTACTGCATCTAGAGGGTGCGAGGTGCTTGTGTACTGCATCTAGAGAGTGCGAGGTACTTGAGTACTGCATCTAGGTAGAGAGTGCGAGGTGATGTACCTAGAGCTCCGTACATAAAAAGTACGATCCTTGTCTAGAGGACGCGAGCAGCTGGAGTTGTAGGGGTTCTATACTTTTCTGCCACTTTTATCTATCGTGATTGCTGGGTCTCAGTACTGGTTTTGATAATTTACACAACCTTCTTTTGTATCGTAAGCAACTCCTCGACGTTGTGACCTCAAATCTTTCTTTCTTTCTAAGTAAATCTTTTCAATCATTGCGCTATCAAGACATGATTTTTGTGTCAGATTATCAACCAAGGAGCAAATGAAACGCTAATTTCCTTTATTTGACCGTGCGGTTACAAATGTCCTCGTCTTACTCAAATAATATTTCTTTTTATTGCTGAGATAAACTGAAACGGTGGCAGTGACCACCCTAAAAGGGATTATAATTACGTTAATAAGAATTGATATAATTAATTCAGTGAACAAGTAACGTGAAAGTTGACACTTAGAGAAGGCAAGGCAGATGTTAAGCGTGTGTTGAGCGAATAATTGGTGAATGGTGAGCGGGTCATAAAGTTAAGCGCGTGTTGAGCGAATGATTGGTGAATGGTGAGCGGGTCATAATAATATCATTCAAAACTCACTCTTCGTGTGTATATATAAACAATGATATTGAGCGTTATAAAATATGGTTGATAGCGTTATCTATTCATGCAATTATCTCTTTTGGACTCTCGATCATCTGTGTCTTCTCTTCTGCCAACAAATGGGGAATGAAACACTATTAATTCTTCACTCTGCTCTATGAGAAGTTTGTCAACTGTACACCATTTAACTGGAGGGGTCGGAATACGAGCGATTAGATATGGAACTGATTGTTAGGAACACTCAACTTTGGGGCCGAATTATCCGGATCACAGACGAGTCTTTTTTGGTGAAGCCACCGCGCTGTGTATTTATGGTAAAGTTCAGCGTTCAGGATTGAATGATTTCAATCCTCGCAGATTGCTCAGTCACAATCACTGAGAAGAGGGCGTTCGCCGTGGTTGAACTATATAACTTACCGATGGTGCATTTTAACGCTTATGTTTCGTTAAGAAAATAGCGTGCGCCGGAGATGCCAAGTCATCTGCTCAAGTCGCTGCCGCCCAAATGGCCACCTCTAGCTAGAGAAGCAGTCCATCGCCTCTGAGTGAGCGTTGGCCAAAGTGCCAACGCCTAATTGTGAAAATAACATGTGAAATTTCTAATGGAAAATCTTCCCCAAGTTATTTTAAAAATTCACAATAGAATTGCACGTATTAACTTTCCGAGTAAACGCAACTTCTAACTTGTTAGGATAAGGAAAAAGAAGATTAATTATTGGTCGAGATTCGCGGCATTGTCAGTTGGCGTCTCGATACTGATCCGTGACATAGAAGAAACGCGTAGAAGTTTCAAGAGCAGACATATACAGATGCTTTAAAGTCCACTATGATGGTAAAATTGCTTGAACTTCCAGCCTAGTCCTTTTGGAACTCAATTATGGAATGATACGCTGGCCAGTCGTATCTCCATGTTCCTAGCATCATTTTGCATTGCAAATCGTTCAAAGTTATGAGAAATCATAACAATTCTCCCGCAGTAGCATCAATTGTTTTAATTTTATTAAAATAATAATGTGGGCCCATCGCGTTTGTCTCAGGTATCGTGGACGCAGGTTTCCTTCTTGTTATTGATAACTTTTTTCAGACTCGAATCACGTTCTCATTAAAAATCTTTTGAATAAAATGTTAAGCACTCAAGTTTAAGCACATTATAACTGTCATCATCAGTTTTACACTGAAATCAATTACGTCAAAATTAAAATTTGGTCCCTGATTTGATCAAATAATTCTTTTGGTAAATGTGGCAGTTGTATCAGTATAGATACATTTTCTAGGTAATCCATCATTTGAGCATGTTCAACTTCGTCAATAGAGATTTCTGAAAATTCCTGTCTCTTTTTTAGAAAACATCTTATCTCATTTTCGTCTCTTTCTTCTTAAAATGTAAAACAAAGTTTAGGACAGGAGAAAACAAACATTTCACTCTTAAAATAACGAGCTAGGGAACATGTACATCTCGACGCTGTTGGGAAAAGCACGATTAGACGCGGCAGTAAAGAGGTTACGTGTCTCACACATTAAAAAATGGCGTCTTTGATCTGAAGACGGGGAAGCAGGTAACTTTATCAACCCTCCCAGACTTGAGGTCTGAACCTAACTGTTGATTCAACCCTACATGGCCTGAAGCCCTGAACCTAACTGTTGATTCAACCCTATATATACCTGGCCTGAGGTCCTGAACCTAACTGTTGATTCAACCCTACCTGACCTGAGGCCCTGAACCTTACTCTTGATTCAACCCTACCTGACCTGAGGCCCTGAACCTTACTCTTGATTCAACCCTACCTGGCCTGAGGTCCTGAACCTTACTCTTGATTCAACCCTACCTGGCCTGAGGTCCTGAACCTAACTGTTGATTCAACCCTACCTGGCCTGAGGCCCTGAACCTAACTGGTGATTTACCCCTACCGGACTTGAGGCCTAGAGCCAAACTGCTGATTTAACCCTAACCTGAGGCCCTGAGCATAATTGTTGATTTAACCCTATACGACCTGAGCCCCTGAACCTAATTGTTAAACGTTAATTCACATAAAGTCAATTTGTACTCATGAGGACAGACATTTGAAATGGCTAACTTTGAGGTTTGACCACGATTGATTGATTATTTTTGGATGGTGAAATAAGTCATTTCAAGAGAACGGAGGCTTTCAGTTTTCTGACTCCCACCATCGAGGAGCAGCAGCTAGCCTTACTGATTGATACTGCCATGCTTTTATCAAAAGATTTTCTATGATCACTGCGTTTTTTAATCACGTCTGCAATTAAAGCGAAGTTTCAGCTTCCAATACAATGAGAGGAGAAAGGCAAGCTCACGGAGTAGAACGGTTTTCCCTAACTTCTCCAGCCCGCTTTCTTCAACTATCACTGAAAGAGCTGCCTGCTCATGGTTCATTAATCCATCGCGGAGTATAGAGCACGAACTCTTTCTCCAGAAAGTGTAAAGCTCTGCCCATTGAACAGCGGAAAATAACTCACGGAGAATAGGTTACATTGTACGAGAAGTAATCTGTTACGCTTATGCCAATTGGCTGCGAGGCGTAGGTCGGACGAGGTGTGAATGCTAATATTTGAACTCCTTTTCAGAGTCGCAGACGATCGACGAGTTCGGCCACACTTTGAGCCTGGAAAAGAGCGACGTGGACCACCTCCGCAGCGTTTTCATGGCCGTCGAGAACGGCGACATCGGCCTTTTGAAAAGCCTTGGCATCAAAGACTCCGAGCTCGGGGACGTCAAGTTCTTCTTAGAGAAGCTCGTCAACACCGGCTTCCTGGACTAAGGGATTAGTTAAACCGAGGTGTAACTTGAGAGTCTCGACTTCAGCGGGCGAGAAAAATTGTTTAATTGTTGGGGGACGGAAGTTGGAACTGGGTTTCTCGTGTGGGTGCTGATTTTCTACCATTTCATCCATTAATTGGAACCTAAATCCTAACTTTCTTAGAATGAGCGACGACCAATTAAAACCAACTATATTCTTGTTATAAACTCAGCTGTGGCACAAAAGACGACTATCTGAAATAAGAATTTTTAATTATCATCGTGGACGACGTTTTCTGGCAGCCTGGTTGGCAAAATTGGTCGTACACACAGAAATCATTCAGATTTGGGAAATGTCATGGCTGAAGGAGTTGATTGGTTGTGAGGATGGAGTCAATACTTTGGTAGCAGACACACAGCGGATAGTCGTATTCGAATGCACTTCCTTCGAATTCCTTCAAGCCTTTTTCTAGAAGGAATTCTTAGCCTTTTTCTACAATGAGCGGTACATGACGTAGCTCCAATTTAAATAGATATTTTATCGTGTTTAACAAGCCAGTTTTCCCTTCAAGATGCTTAAACGCCGTTGCACATCCCCAGTCTTAGTCATCCCTGCGCATCCCTGGACATTATTTCTCCTACTTTTCCAATCAAAGAAACGAGAAACGCAAAATTCACAACTGTCAGTTAATGAACGTAAAATCCTTGATTGATTATACATCTGAATTCCATGTTCTGTACTGCGTGAATTATCAAGAACTACAGAGAAATTGTGTTGTGATTACATCCCTCTTCACTCAACCGTCTCCAAGTTTTACGTTTCATTTAAAATGTTTCGAGCTGCTCTGTAGTATCATAATCAAACTTTCTATAAAAATCAGAGCTTGGACTGTTTGTATCCGAAAATCCGTCAATGTGCGAATACTTTTTAGCCGTTGCGAGCGAGTGCTTTTTCTTGGTGTCAGCTTTCAGGACCTAACCAGCACAAGAGTCTAGAGTTACAGCGTAGAATTTGATTCGAACTTAAATTACTCGTGTAGTGGAATAACGAATAATGAATAATTGTCCTCGAATTCAGCCATAAACATTAATGTAAGCCTAAGTGTCAATGTTGGTGTGATAACATAGTTTGCATAAGGGCCATAGCAAGGCTGCGCCGGATTCCTTCTAGTGAGTTTTGACAGTCTTCTGGACAAGGCAATCTTGTCATGAGCTTCTCAAGGAACAGCTTTTGCATGACGTGGAAATTTTGAATATTTACGACGTAGCTTATGGATTTTTCTGTGATGAGTGGTGTTCGCATTACCTACATATGTGTAGACTTCAAACACTAAATATCTCTATCCATGAAAACCAGTTGCCTGGAGGGAGAGAAAGAGAGAAAGAAAAAAGGGATTCCAAAATCAATCACTTCCATCTCGAGTGCACAAATTCATCCTTTGCGAAAACTGGTTGCATGTCATTCCTCGCAATTAAACAAACGACTTTGATCCCTTCAACAGTAGTAGTACTTTGATTCGAAACTGTAATGACGTGAATTTAGCGCCACTAAGAAAATAGATACAGATTCTAAAAAAAGGAATAATGTCCTTCAACCCTCTTTGATATGAGAATCCTAGCGTTTCAGCTGAGTCAACGGCTACATAGCTCGAATGCTAAAGGTCTTGAGG
Source organism: Platorchestia sp. MABIK (assembly GCA_014220935.1). Classification (NCBI taxonomy): domain Eukaryota; kingdom Metazoa; phylum Arthropoda; class Malacostraca; order Amphipoda; family Talitridae; genus Platorchestia; species Platorchestia sp. MABIK. The sequence continues at coordinate 70,997 of JACJUY010003841.1, read as the reverse complement.
CTCACAAAGAACGTGAGTTTCATTTGGAGTGTGTTTTTTGGCAGAAACCTAATGAGAATGTAGAACAACTTTTCGGCATTTTGCAAATTGAGTTCAATTGAAGTGACTGCAGCCAAGAGGTTGTTTTCTGGGTTCAGTGAGTGAACTCATTCACATCTGATACATATTGAACCTTATTCGCAAAAAGAGGCAAAAAAGACAAATGCGGACGACTGCCTGAAACGAGGTGTTTTCATTTCAAAGCCAAAACTTTGCCCCTCAAACTGCGAGTTGTACAGATTGAGTAGAACATCAAATAACGCGAGAAGTTTAGGCCGGATTCACCTGGATGAGGGTGAAAGGAACAGTTTTAATCATGTTGAGGGCTTTCTAGCCAACTATCGATGGGTACAGTTAGTCAAACATCACAGAAACTTGAGGATTTCTTAGTCTGCGGTAGTTGTAACCTAGTCGTACAGGAACGTTTTGCTGTTCATAAGGCTAATCTTTTCCAAACCTTAGTCAAGCCAAGAAGCTTATCATGCAGTAGTTCTTTTAACTTTTAGGTGCTTGGTTATTTTTCTGTACTCAGGTTTACATAAATTGAAAAACTTTTCCCTGCATGCTGTTACCTAGAAAAGACATGTAACGTTTATAGTCTATAGGAAGAGATTATTTTTACTTTACCTTGTGGTTAGGCTTGCTGAAATATTCGAGCAGCGTTTCTTCCCTGAAAAATTAATAAATTATATCAATGTCAACTAGTATCTGCTGTACTTCGGACACATTCGTAAGTGGCCTGCAATAGAAACTCCTTTAACGCCTCTCATTTTTAGCTAAACTAATCGAAGACTAAAAATTCTTAATTTCATATTTGAGCTAATATTTGGAGCAACAAAAACTCTGTGAAATTGGAGGAGAATTTAAAAATTATGGATGTATGTGGAAATGACGCTACCTAAATTAGAATGACTGGCTCTAACCTAATTTTACGTTTTGGTTGCATTGCTTTGAAATAATACATTCTACCACAATTCTGCTTTAAAATAAGCGCTTTGGTTCCCGTTGGAACACATGATGGCAGATCAGAAGATAGTCCGTGATGATCATACCCGTGTAAAAACAAAATGCGTTTTTTACGTAATCAAGGAAAGTGAATTCACATTCGAAGCCCAGGCAACGTTTCTCGTAACCTTCATTTACCGCTACATGTTAAACTGATGCGTGGGTGAATTTTCAGGTGTCACGATAATGGTCAATCGCAGAAAGCAACTTCCGCGTACTCTGTGGGCATTCGATTTTAAAAAGTTCGCTCGTGTTCCCAATTTTTTTGTGGAATAGAGACGCAGGTAACCAATTCCTATAACATAACTGAACCATCTTCTTAAGCATAATAAATTGTGGCACCTGATCGCAATTGCCAATGTTTATTGACCCTGATTAGTACCCTGTAACTGAACTTCATTCAGTAGCACAATCTGTACCGCACAATATTTAGTGGTGATGTAAGATATTAGCTCTTGTTACTAGGCTTCCCTACTTTCGACTATACTAATATTAATGCTTCCCTCACCATCCGATCCCTAGTCATAAAATTTAAAATAACTGATCAGTCTTGTCAAATTTTAGTTCAAATACTCACGAATATGTTCACTGCAGTACAAAAATACTACTTTAATTCATTCACAGCGATTATATGACATTTTGGTAGACCAGAAGAGTGCAGTTTATTCTCTAAACTTGACACAATTTTCCTTCAGGCTTCGGACTGAGTTTGAAATCATTCCTGTCTGGACTGGAAAATTTCAGTAGCTTTGATGGCTTATTTAGTTCACTTAATTTTTCATTAGCCTGCTTTTAGATCATACACTGCGACGAAATAGAAATGCTGATATTTCCCTTCGAACGTTCAGTTATGAACCAGATGAAGATTGTTTCTCAAATCATTAGGAAACCTTTATTTTTATCAAAATAGCCATTATAAAAATTGAAAACTTTTCATCTAAGTCAATAATGAAAAATTGGTAACATACATTCATATAACTTCAAATCCTCATGACGCGGCGACGGTGGACATGAGTTGGAGCGGTGGTTGAAATATTTTAAAACAGTATCCATTTTAACTTTAAATTTGAAATTTTCAATCATGTCTTTAGGAGTTCATGAGTAGAAGAATGTCTTTACTTCTGGTTTCTATTAGTCGGACGATTTATGTATCTTCAACACCACACTTTGTAGCTGACAAGTTCGAACATTTCGAAATGGTTGAAGCTTAAATTTTTGTTCCTCAGCTGTGCATTTCATATCCAGATCAACCGTTAAATGAAGATGATGTTTAGTCGTCTCTTGATTATATCCTCGTGCAAAGAATTTTTGAATGATCTTTTGTGATATTCACAACCGACCTACTTCAGATGGTTCATCAACCAACAACTCTCCATTTATGACATTAAAAATTATTATAGATTAACTGAAAGATTTCTAAAGTGTATTTTGCCGTACATTTTTGGTACACAAGCAACACCCTGCAATTTTGTAACACGATGTTGGTTGCTCTAGCCATTACCAAACATGACCTATACAGCCCATACCCAACGTCACCACCACATGAATTTGACCTTCTTGATGTGCGCGTGGTTAACTGTAAGGAGATAGATATAGAACCTAGCCTCATGAACTGTGTCTTTAGATTGTTATTTAACCTTTATTAGTTTTTGTGAAATGTTAGCTCTACAACTAGATTGCTGTTGTTCTTATTGCAGTATTTAAGGACTCGGTGAACATGTGCCGCCTGTTGTGATCGAGAACATCAAGATGATTTAGCTTTGACGTGCCCTGGCGCATGAGGAGGCCTGAAGTGACCTCTTTTTCTTGTTATCCGTAGAAGTAACCTTAACGAAGCTAATCCTAAGTCTCACATATATGAACAAAAAGATTACTCACCATATGTGGAAATTAAATGTTGAAACTATTTAACATTTGGACAAATTAAAATTATGGATGTACTTGAACTCATTATGTTGTTCTATTCATTAAAAGTGACTACATGTAATTAAATGTGATAATTTCCAGCTTGGATGATGGGCTGCTGTTTCCAATGGCCTTGAAATTCTTTTTCTTAGTTATTTAGATCCAAGATTGACCACGAGAGCGTTGTTTGAGCCATCATTGGGGAAAAAGCGTTACGTCCGCTAGTACTGGTGATCAGTGCACCAGTAGCGATAAATTGTACCACTGGAGGTCAATTATTACGTTCGCTTTATTGTCATCATGTACGACGTTTCACTATCAGAGACGCTATTTGTACGTTCGCTATTTTTGCACCGAAATGAAGGACAACTCGGCGAAATTTGGACCAGCCGCCGTAAGTTAGACTCTGGACGGAAGAGGTGCGCGTGCAGGCGAGTTGCGCGGCTCGTGACGCGAGAACTTTTTGCCTAGGTGCAGCCAAATCCTAAGCATTTATTTCCGATTTGTTTACCCTTTATTCACCAGTGCACCGGTTTCTTTCTCGTAAATTTAATGAGTGTCTCTAAAGTAGGATGTCCCTCCTTGAAATTCTCTATTCACGCATTGTAATTTTGCACATTAAATTCGGGTCACACTAAACCGAGATTTGCCTTTCACTCTCCCTGGTCTGGACAACTTAAATAAAAGCGAAGTCCCCTGCATGCAAGATGTGCAGCTACGAAATGTTTGCAAGGCACAACTGTTGTAGCAGGCATCAATAAAGTAGATTCGAGGTAGATTTCGATAAGGATTTCTGCTACATTTAACTTTCAAGAGGATTAAACCAATTTTTATCAAAACCTATAGTAAGAAACTAAATTTCCCGTAAATTTCGCTTTAGATTCCATAAACCAAATCTAAAATAACATATTGAGTTAATTAACTTTGGGAGCCTCTGAAAACTCTAAAGCAAGAATTATGTTCTGAAGTTTGTGCGGCTCAGACTGCCTCCATGGAGTGGAGCACACAGGCCACACATCTAACATCGGCTACTCCCCCACGCAAAACTGCGCATAGCATGCACTCGCCGTGGTCCAAATAAAAAGAATGTTTCATTCCAATCAAGCCTGGTACATATCATCTTGTACATTAGTTTTTCAAATACCTTATTACTAACACCGAGACGCAATGACGGTTACTCCCGGTCAAGCCTGTACCTATTTGACACTTGGGTAGAGTGGGGAATTGTGGCTGAGTTTTCCCTTATCCCAATGGGGAGAATTACCGGGCAGCACTGTCAGGAAAAGGTGCTGCAAGATGGGCTCAGGATGATGATATTTCAAACAATGAAATTTCTAGCCTGTTCATTAGCACATTTTCTTTGTTGCTCGGATATGTTCAGTTACCCTAGCTTTTTACAATAATTTCAAGATGCAGTAAAATGCTTATATTGACCTTTACTTTCACCATGTGCCTCAGTAGGCAGAGACCAAATTATCCAAATCAAAATACAAAATTAGTGAGTTCGTGAGACGCAGTTTCAGTGAGCTCCAATAAAATAAGGTTCCTATCTAAAGTAATTTTCTTGCGAATTTTCATGGTGATTGAAGCAATATATAAAATTACATAAATTGATGACATACTTTTTATTTTCTCATGTGTCGCGTTTCATAGCAGGAGCTAAAAATGTCATCTGCAAGCCTTTAAAACACGATATATTCATTGCAACCACAAGTAATATTCCACGCTTGAATATTACATTAAATCGTCTTTTGTTTTCGGAATGTGTAGATCGACTATTCTGAACAGCTGTTTCGGACCCAGTAACATTTTGATCTTTTCCCGCTGGGTTTCTCCCATGGATGCAGAACACCTCCCTCACACATATTTCATATCAAGATGGACCTGAACTATTGAAGGAGGTATAGATCGGGTGAAGTGGAAGGCCAAATTTTGAGATGTCCTCCTCTGATGGTCAAATAATTTTGTGAGTAAAATGTTATCTTTGGCTGAATGTGATGTAGCAATATCATGCACAAATATTAAATGACATCTGTGTGCAAGCAGCAGGACATGTAAATATGGCGACAAGTAACATATAAAATTGTTGTGCATCTTTTAAAATAAGTCAGAAATCATCCAGAAACCTGGTTTTGATTTCACTGGCGATCATTACACGTTTTGGTTCTTGCTCTCGAAATAGTCGTACCAGTTCGTTACCAACGATTCTTGCACAAAACATCACCACATTAATACCTTGTTGAGGCCGAAAGCGACTGGGATGAGAGGCTCCATGAAGTAATCACGTTATGGATCATCCGAGGACCATCTAACGTAGCTCGGGCTTTATTCGTAGAGAGAACATTGCGAAAGTTTGTCTGCATGTCATTTGGGGCCCAAACGATGCGCTTCTTTTGGGATATGGTCAAGATGGGTCTGGCGATGGTATTCATCCTCTTTGCCACCGTTTTAAGAACCCTGCACTGGATGCTTCTAGATAAAGGTCCGAGCCTAGCACTTTGAAGTATCGTAGCACCTGTTGTTCCAGGTTGGCTCATTACGTAATTTATGCATATCCCTAATTTCTGCAATAGAAGTTTTTTGATGAGACGACATTTCACTATTATTATACACTTTATATTAATATACCTTTCAGCAGAAAACTTTTTTATCACCCATTCCAAATGAAGCAGGAATGGGTTGAAAATCAGGGAAATGTTTCCCGAGAATGCAGACTTATTTTGTAGAGCACATACAAGGGGAGAGAAAAATTTGGTCTTTGCCGCGCGAGACGATACGTGTGCGGAGGCATTAATATTGTTTCCTAATTTGTTAGAAAACTTTTTGATGCCTCTGAGAAATTGTTTCTCAAAATTTCCGCTTTTCAAAACGTGTAAGCAGACACTGACAACAAATTTTAACAAACGTCTTTACATTCATAATTATAAAAACTCAATACTAAGAAACTTTCTCAACAATAATCGGACAAAGTTCTTTACTGTCGCCTACGTTTGCGGTCCAAGAATATTTATGTGCTGATATCGTACTCGACAGAGTACGATATGAAATATATGTAGTGAAAAGTTGAATTTATTTTCGTCGTGATCGAATTAAGAAACGTATCAACAAACGATTAAAGTCTTTGAAACCAATCTTTCGGATAATACGTTGAGCGCAGATATTTAAATTTAATTCTTAATGCTCCAATTGGACAAATGTTCACTCAAATGTAAGTGTTAAAATTAAAGTATAAACAGGACACAAAACTAAATAATTCATTCTCACCCTCTGTGCTTCTTTTCGTTTGTCACGATTACTTGCAGTCAATGTGTTAAAAAATATAATCATTAATACAAAATAAAAAATCCCTTACAGAAGATTACAACAAATTTCAAAAATTCTAAAAACATCAAATTACGAACAGAATTACAGCGCGGATGCCAACAACACAAGACCAAATGAAGTAAAATTAATTTTATTTCAAGTGCCGCGGTGGCCAGCGCTCGATGATACAACCACCAGAAGGTCGGGCGCCGCGGTCCAGAAGCTCTGAAGGAATTAGCGCCGTGACGCCGAGGTAAAATATTTGGGGCGGCGAGGTAGGCCGTATTTTGGCGTGCCTCAGAGGCCGCAGGGCCTCTCCATCACTTTAATGAGGCCGTAAAGAGCAACGCACTCCGCCTCCTAACATCCGCACTTCTCTGCACTCCCTAAACTGGCCACGGTCATCCGGCTGGCTGCGGACGCCTTCTTGATCCGCAGTTTATGTTCGCATACCTAGTTCGCACGCATTCTATCGTAAAATTTTTGGATGTTAAGATAAGTATCTAATACTAGTTTCATGTGATTTGAATTTCTTTAACCATGTAGCCTGTATACTTCATTTCGTCCCTGATATTATACCCACAGTCGAGGTATAATAAATTCATGTTAGAACCAAGTGTTCGCCCTTGCTATAAAACACAGTCTCCCGTACGTCTGTGGAAAGAACTTGTGGGGGATCATTATATGATTCGCCCATGATATCGACCCGGTGAAAATGTAATAACGACTCGTTATAACGACTCAGTAAATAACGTAATAACGACTCATAATAACGACCCGGTAACTAACGTAATAACGACTCATAATAACGACCAATTAAATAACGTAATAACGACTCAAAATAACTACCCATTAAATAACGTAATAACGGCTCATAATAACCACCCAGTGAAATGAATGGAAAATTTGACGCTCTACAATTAATTAGTGAGACTTTACACAAGAGATACCGCAGAGCATTGCTACAAACGCTAGGAACTCCGCACGCAGGCTAGCCCTCTAAAGTTAAAAATAACTTAACGCCTAAAATAACCTCTTCATTAAACTTACACCCCTACGTGAATATTTGACAGTTCTCACTAAAACACAGCGTTTGATTAGGTGAATTTTAATAAATTGAAGAGACAGGCAGCCTGTCCTCCAAGCGAGCCTAGCTTCCTATTCAAATCCCAACCCAAATTACGTTTCAAGGCTTACAGCTCCAAAATACTTTACGTTTTGAATATGAGTGCAAAATTTGTTTGAAAAAATTTACAGAATTATCATTTAATCTTCCCTACATGGATTCTAATAGAAGCACAAAGAAATAAGACCACGATCTTCAAAATAATTAACTCTTTTCAACAGATAACTATTGACTATTTTTAATTATGTCAAGCATTAACTTTTATTTGCCATTGCAAACTATTATCAACTTTTACGTACTACAATATTATCATTAACTAAATCGAACTACTTCTTGTTTTAGTTAATTACAAAGCTAAAGAAGTAACAATTACAGCTAGAATTCGTTTTTTTGGAAAGTAAAAATTAAAAAAATCACATTACGTTGCGATGGGTAACACTTCGTCCAACAAGCGGCCTTCATATGTTTAAACACTGTAAATTAATTGCGCTCTAGCAAACCGTCGAAGTTACAGTAACGACTTTCTCTTACGAGATTTGTCTGTGGGGTATAACGGAGAGTCACAGCTTTGGAAACTTTCACAACAAGCACGAATGCTTTAAAAAAAACACGTTCATCAGAATTAATTCTTTTAAAAGGCCGTAAGAGAGAAAGGAGTATCACTAATGAGTTTGAATTTAGCAGAGGAAATTCTCAAGTTAAATGTGCACTAACTTTTGCTAAGAACTAAATTCATTCCTTTGAAATTACCATGAAATACTTTTAAGATCTTTCCTGAAATTACGGTCCCTCTGCTACCATTTATAGCTCCCACTTACCATAATTTATCTCATTAGAGACAGCTCATATTTCTGGGGAGAAAAAAGCTGGAGCTGCAGCCGAACTTTTATTCCAATTCCCACTTCTCGGTCGCCAAGTTTCTGCAACTTTTTAACTCATATTAGTTGAAATTATTCCCGACTACACATGTGCTTGGAATAATATTAGAAGAAAATATTCGAGAATTTAGATTTGATACATGCAAGCGAACAGCTGAGCACATGTGCTCCAGAGGAATCGAGATTTTGAAAAGAAAGAAAAGAAAAGAAAAACCGTTTATTAAAAAACTGGAGATATTTTACAACACATAGGATTTTAAATTTTTTCAGTATAATAGTTCTTAATTGATAAACAACCATGCATACGAAGTGTACTATAGCCTCGTTGGAGGCTAATTATGTTATTGAGAGAAACAGTCAAACTACCATCTCCTGAATATGTTATGCAGTGAGATATTGTTGGTGAGGGAACACGACGTCCCTTGTCTTCATCTCATTGTTATTCCCTGGCTGTACGGAAACGAGCTGAAGTTCAGAAGGATACATTGTTCTGCTGCAGTTAAAAACGAAACGAGAAAGATTTCGCACTACGTGTATTTCAAGACATTGGATTTCCTCACCGATGTGAGAGAAATTTTAAATGTAAGAATTTTGTATTTTAAATGGAATTAAAAGTTAAAACGCTTAGAACTGGAAACTGTTTGTAAAGTTTTCTCAGACTTCTGCCTTGAAAGTGTTCAGATATTCATCAAGTCTGCACGAACACCGCACATCACCGCTAATTCAACCCAACGTAAAAAAAAATACTTATATGGTAATTAAAGTTTCGGAAATTAATAACATTCAATTTATTCCCACGAAATCCCTCACACTTTTATTTTGCATTGCAGTTTACTTCACACAATTTACGTAACCCACCATTTAATTGTGTCATTTGTTCATCAGGCTTCATCAATAATTTAAACTTGGTTCTAAATTCCCCTCGCGTGGTCACTTATTTCTAATAAATCTCTATAATGGAGTTATAATTTTTTGGTTTGAAGATATCCAACTTCAACCGTAAATTGAGGTTCACAGACTTCAAGTTTTGACATCTCATCAACAAAGTTCATTGTCAAGACAAATCGTTCCTTTCAAGAACACTGTCAGAGCACGACTTCACGTTAAGTTTCCCCAGCGCTTTTCTTGCATCTTTTCAGTTTACTCGAAAAAAATTAGTGATTTTTACGCTCTACTTCGTTTGAAGTTTGGTTCATTAATATGGCCGGCATCGAAACACTTTTTTGCGACTAAGATTTCAATGAAACTTTTGGCACAGGAGAGGTTTGATCGGGTGATATTTATTAGAAGGTGATAAAAAACAACCTTAATTGAGAAATATTCTACACTAAGGGTTCACAACCTTCTTTTCGATTCGCACCCCCAAAGAAATTTCATTTGACCTCGTACCCTGTGATATAAAACTGTCAACATGTAGCCAATATCCTATTATTTACGTGGATTTTTCTCGCACCCCCTGGAATATCATCTCGCACACCAGATTGGAAACCCCTGGTCCAGCCTATCTTCCACGATTGTAATGAGAATATTGGAATAGATAGGAAATGTCGTTTAGCTAAAGATTAGATTAGATGTTTGTTTGAGCTTCCCTAACCGCAATAAAAAAACGACCCAAAGAGAGAAAAGGAGGACAGTATCATTCAGCATGTTAAGGTAACGTGGAATCTATGCACAGGGTGCATGGAAACAGTAGGTTGAGAAAGAAGTTCATGAAACAAGATAAAAGTTGAAAGAGAAAGTAGAAAGTGCTGGAAAACAGAGCAGCAGTGAACCGAAACAAGATGGTCCGTTACAAAGCAAAAAAACTATTCTATTTCAACAAAAAGAATGGCCTAACTAACATTTAGCTCGAGACCTCATATATTCCCTCTGGGAACGCTAATATCTATAGTTACAATGGTTGTATCCCACGGAGGGGTCTTTTAGTTGGAAAACACTGAATTTTAAGTAAAAATAATTTAGCGAGAACACAGTACTGTTCACAGTTTTTTCTGCAAATCGATGATCAATTATTGGTCGTTTTCAACGCAATAAAGCCGATTGGTTCTTCATTCATGCAATCTCGATGTGCGAGTTTCACGTTTGATGGAAAGCACGAGAGTAAAATTCTCCTTGGATTGTGCATATATTTTGTATTCGAATAAAGAAATATAAAGGTATTCCTAAGTATAAAAAGGCACAATATACTTTGAAAAAAAAATTTTTTCAGTGAATAATTTTAGTAAGAGGAATAGTTTTGATATGAGTACTCAGAATGGTCTAAAAAATGCACTTAATGTTTGCACAGCAACCAATTCGACGTAAAAACGCTCATACTTACTGATCTTACGCGGTCGTAATGTGCACCTACAAAGTTATGGACGTTGTCGAGGTTGGTAACGGTGCTGGAGGTGCGTGGTGAGCAAGCAAGCTAGATGGTGAAGTGGTCTGTCATTATGTAGTGTTCCCTGTTATTCTACAGTACCGTAAGGGGTGAAGTGGGTATTGGTATACTTCAGACAAGGATTTCGCCCGCCATCCAAACCCTGCATAGCGTTGAACATTGCTGCACACAAGCTGGAGCTCCGCCTCACAACCATCGTCTCAGGAATGCTTTTAATTGCCCTGAATTTGGTATTTATAGCAAAACTTTACCTTCCTAAATTACTTTAGAATTTTATTACTCCCCGTAAAGTAATGAGGTAGTCATCTGGGTAGCGGAGGTATCGTCAGTGCACAAAATCTTCATGACTACAACCGTCTGATATAATTGATGTTCCATACCTGAAAACACTACATGCATCATCATGGGCTCATAAACATACTCGACTCGCGATGTTCACAGACAAAATTTCCCCCACGTGCACGTTATGAATTCTTGCATCAGTATTCTTTCAATGTTATAAAGCCTATCTTTCAATTGCTATACAAGTGAGGCTTACACTATTCATCAGCAACCTACTCAACCTACAATGTACAACCCATTTCGTCTAATTCCCCTCTTCTTGAATATCCTTCTTCATGCTTGAAATTTTTATTTACATCTTAGATCACGTTCCTCTTCTATTTAGCAAAAATTTCTGCAGTGCACCTACACACATTCACTGTTCATCCATGGGTCACATCCATCACTCCCACCCCGAACTCATACTCTATGATCAAGTCCGAACTCTTTCAAGCTCTTGTCCCCATCTTGCTCACCATTCCTGCCTCACAATCACCATGATCCCCAGTCCTCTAGCAGTTCGTCCAGCGCCTCTCCAGCATGACTGTTGATCAGCAGTATTGGTTCTCGATAGCGCTCATAGCTGAGTTGTGTGGAGTTTTCCAGGCCTCCGAGATTCTCGGCCTGACTTGCGCCAAAATGCTCAAAAATTTCAAGCTTACTGAGCTGTTCTCAAACGCAAATCCTCCAGCAGGCAGGCTTAAACCATTTTATATTTTTATCTAACGTTTATTAAGACGTTAAAGTGGAAAGAAAGAAGTGAAGAGAATTAGGAAAGGACAGGTGGAGAGTGGGGCAAGAGTGAAGGATGAAAATTGTAGGCTTCTAGTGGAGGGATGTGATTTGAGGAAGAGATGGGCGGAGTATTTTGAGGAGCTACTGAACGTGAAGGATGATAGGGCTGCAAGAGTGGTAGCTGTTGGAAGTGGTGTTAGAATGCCTGTGTTTGGAGAAGTGAATAGTAGTCGAATAAGAAGTGAAGAAATGAAAGGTGCGTTGAATATGATGAAAAATAGAAAAGCTCCAGGTATAGATGGCTGCACGGTTGAATGTCTAAAGAAAAGAGGAAATGTGGTTGTAGAGTGGTTGGCACGTTTGTTTATTGTGTGTTTTGAGGCTAGTTAAGTGCCTGTAGATTGGAGTAGCGTATGTGTAATTCCAGAGGTTCAAGTCTACTGAGTGTCGTTGGGAAGCTGCATGGAAGAGTTTTAATCGGAAGAGTGAGAGTGAAGACGGATGGTGTGCTTGCTGAAGAACAATGTGGTTTTAGAAGTGGCAGAGGTTGTGTGGATCAAATGTTTGCTGTGAGGCAGGTGGATGAGAAATGCTTGGCAAAAGGAAAAGATGTATATTGCGCATTTATGAACCAAGAGAAGGCGTATGACAGGGTGGACCGTGAGGCATTATGGCAAGTTGTAGGCTTGTATGGTGTAGGTGGGAGACTGTTGAATGCGATCAAGAGTTTCTACATTGATAGCAGAGCATGTGTGAGAGTAGGGAATGAGGTGAGTGATTGGTTTCCAGTTGTGACAGGTGTGAGACAGGGATGTGTGATGTCGCCGTGGTTGTTTAATTTGTTTATGGATGGTGTGGTGAGGGAAGTGAATGCCGGAGTGTTGGTAAAAGGTGCGCAGTTGGTGGGACAAAATGGTATGAATTGGGAAGTGTCAGCTGTTGTTTGCAAATGATACAACGCTTGTGGCTGATTCGGAGGAAAAACTGCGGAGACTGGTTGCAGAGTTTGGTTGAGTGTGCGAAAGGCGTAAACTGAGGATAAATGTGAATAAAAGTAAGGTGATGAGATGTTCAAGAGGTGGAGTGTTTGGAACTTTGGATGTGAGGATGAATGGTGAAGTGTTAGAAGAGGTAGAGCATTTTAGGTACCTCGGGTCGGACGTGGCTGTGAAGGATGGTATGGAAGTAGAAGTGAGACATCGAGTGAGTGAAGGCTGTAAGACATTGGGTGCAATGAGGAAAGTTTTTGAGTACAGGAGTTTGAGTATGAGTGCTAAGAGGGTACTGTTTGAAAGCTTAATCGTGCCAGTTTTGCTGTATGGAGCAGAGTCTTGGGGCTTGAGAGCAGCTGAGAGAAGGAAGCTGGATGTGTTTGAGACGAAGTGTTTGAGGAGCATGTATGGAGGAACAAGAAGAGTTAGGATCAGGAATGAGGTGGTTGGGGGGCAGACGGGTGTTGTCAAAAAGATGAGCAGGCGGGTGGATGAAAGAGTGCTTGGATGGTTTGGGCATGTTGAAAGAATGAATGTTGAGCGGCTGGCAAAAAAATTTATACGTCGGAAGTGAGTGGCATTAGAGTGCGAGATAGGCCACGGATGAGTTGGATAGATGGGGTGAAACGAGAGGGGTCTGATTGTGGACGTAGCGAGAGGGATGACTGCGGACAGAAGTGAGTGGAAGCAGTGCATAAGAAGGTAATTTTATTTTTGACACTGTCACTGGATGCCTGCCCGCGTGTGATGGAGTTGACCTGCCTTGTGCGAGGGGAGAGGCTGCACTCAATGAAGAAGCGGTCGGGGTAAACCAGCTATGGCTTTCGGGCCTGACTGTGGAAGATGGTTGTGCTGGGTTGCTACTGATCCGGGCAGTTCTGGTGCGGTCAGTGCTGCCTCTCTCGCCTCCTAGTGACTAAGAGTGACTAAGGGTGATTGATTGTGGCCTGCTGTCGGCTACCCTCCCATAGGGAGGAGAAGCCTGGTATATGTGTATGATTATTAAAACAATTTAAACTTAGACCCACCAAGTCATATTACTCTGTGTTTGAAGTGTCTCCATTTTTAGCTTTTATGTTGCTAGTTGCGTCCCCAAAATTAAATTCTGCACACTGAAATGCAAAAAAATGTCAAATTTTCCTCCACCCTCGCCGCGAGCATCAAGCTTGAAATGAACGCTACCGCACTTGGATCCACTTCAGCCTAATGGATTCACAGTTTCAAATGAGCAGAGTACTCAAGACTGCGAGAACGGCAGCGTCTTTGAGCTGTTAATTCTCTGGGCCCGGCTGCTGAATTTCAAAGCGAAAACATAATAGAGCGAGATAATTCTACAAATGTTGGATCCCGCAGTTTGATTTTCGGATGATAGTGATAAAAGAATGTCTATTATAATCTAAAATATTTGAGCAGTAGCTCGAAGTGTCGGATACCAAAAGTTCGAAATCAATTTCTTGCTTGAGAGCGAGTTTTACCTTGCCGCGAATAAATGGCGAGCATTCAGTAAAGTTGCTGAAGCATTGAACTAATCTAATGAGGAGACATTGTGCCAGATGGTGTACAAACACAGGCGTTATGCGTCTTAAAAATATTCGATCCTCTGAAGAATCGCGTACTGGTATGTAAGAATACCGGTAATCGCACTACAAAATAATAGAAAAAATACCTGACGCTGACGAGAATCCTTAAGTTTACTTGGCACAGAATTTGGAGGTAAATTCACGGATGAATTCGCAGCTGAGTATCGTGTAGAACCACCAAGTACCGGCACATTCGGGACAGAATTTTCAGATACTTTACGTTATCGTAGCGGCACAGCGAGCAACCCACGTTTTTTAAGTCAACTTGGCAACGCTACGCACTGTACAAGTTTGAACTTTTTTCAAACAGCCTTACTGCGAGCTGCCTGCGATCTTTTGAGTCAACTTGGCTGCGCTACGCGCTGCATCAAGTTTGAGCTTTTTCCAAACAAAATTTGAGCACTAACAACATTCAGCGTCTGGCCACGCTGGAGAGTTGCCAGGGGCGCAGATGAAGCATAACTTCTGCCAGCAGAAAGTTGCGCCTGCGCTCGTGCCTGCTGGATTACAGTCGGCTTCGCCACCGGAAATTTGAAGATCCATTTCGTGTCCCCAACTCCTGGTCATTCTTCATGATCAGTCCCGTCACTCCATGTTAAATATACTGCATGCTTTTTAAAGGAATTTGATCCAACCTAATTTCGCTCTTTACTTTGAGAGCTGAATTTTTACGTAGGCTGTGTGCGGCATTAATTTTTTAACACAAAATAAACTTAATCGTATCTTATTTGACGAGTTGCGTTAAAAGCGCAAATCATATTGATAACAGATGATAACTATATCGAATTTGGATCAGATCGATCGTGAAATCGCGTATCAGATTTCCCAATTACGAAAATACCAGCAAAGCAAGAAATCCCCACAAAACACGAAGCCGGAAATTTTTAGTCCTCATTGCTGTGTGTAACACAATCGGACAACAAGGCACCTTCCGCGTTAATTTGTGCAGCGCTTTGGAGTATTTTGCAGTGTGCAGTCACGCAACGAGCGCGAGTCCCTAAATTGGCCAAACTAAAAACGGAGCTAGCGTACCCGATCACTGTGTTAAAAAAATACATAAATTCCTTTTTATAACTTTACGCACAAGATAAATAGCCAAGTCTGCCTGTGAATGTATGTAATTAGTACGAGTGGAACTAATCATTCCTTTCGAATGCTCTAACGATTTTGCCTGTCGATTAAACGAACATCCGTTCTTATCATCCCTGCAGCAAAACTAAAGTAACATATTCTAAGAGCCACTTGCCAAGGTAAATTTGAAATATTGACATAAACTCCTATACATTCTAATTCGTAAACTGCCAGCACGGTAATGAAGATCTACAAAAGGGCACTCGTGCATACTAAGTTAAATCACGCATTTTTAAAATCTTGCGTGAACTTTATTTTTGACCCCGTGCAGCAACCATGCAGATTGCGCCTTTTCGCAACGGCTAACTCAATATACAGGCTCGATGTCACGAGCCTTGACGAGGGCCGACCAATTTTGGTTTAATTAAAGCTCATCAAAGGATAATTTAGCTCTGATTAGAATCTAATCAACTCCCATGAGGCACATCGCTCACGAATGAAGGACCATCTCATGTCTCGATCAAGTTCCATCAAGCTAATGTCAGATTGTGAACTTGAGTGTCACGTCAGTAAAAAGCGATCCTGGTACATCCCAAATGAGCTGCAAGCTTCGCTTACATTGAAATTTTGTTCGGTATCTTTATTTCGTGCCTGATGCAGAGGGATGCACGCTCAAATTGTTTTCGAACAAACCCAAATTTATTGAACCGGTAGCGCAGCAAAGTCAATAGAAGAACTTATGCTGCCAGTTGTACTGCAACGTCGGCGTAAATTGCTTAAAATGGTACAGAAATGGGCTCTGCCAATGTGCATTAGTTGATTCATGAGTTATTCGTTTAAACCAATTGAAGCCTCTTATTTACCTCCCACAAAAAAAATTTCCTCTCTTCCAGCTAGTGCGAAAAATGTCTGACATTGCTGTTATTTAATTGTAACACGCTTTCGTTAATTGCTTTCTTGTTCGCATTCTATTTGAAGTTCGTGACTTCTCGGAAATTTCCCTTAGAAATTCCAAGTGAGGCGCGCTGCACCCCGCGGTCACCACTCCAACACAGCCGAGTTGTGAGGAGAACACGCAAAACTGACCGCGAGCGCGCGCAGTTTCTATTCCCAAGCCTTCGCTCTTAAAGACCGAGAAAACCTGGGAATACTTTAGTCGCAGACTTGGAGTTATGATTGCACCCTTTGTACGGGAAGGAAAACTCTGGACGAGAGAAATTTTTAACACCCGAAATTAATCCCGCCGAAGTTACGTTGGATGTTTTCATCGAGCGCACCGAGTTGAGGAACTATTTTCCGTCGCTGATGAATGTACAGTCAAGAATAGTTAATGCACTCTGATAGGTTTTTAACCAGGGAGCTCTACTTTCAGACTTGAAAGCGAAGGCGTCTAAAATAGCGCTCTTTTAGAGATTTTCCCCTTTATAGCACCGCTGTAGAGATAGGTTGCCAGAATATAACACGCATTTAACTTGGACAGCGTCTTCATCGGGCTGAAAGTCTAATGAAGACCCCTGAACATTGTGCCGGGATTTTCGCCGAACGTTTACGGATATTCGAACACGAGCCAGCAACCGAATTTATCGACATGAAAATGATTATACTTAGGAAAGACGAGTGCAATTATACAGTGCAAGCACAAAGTCTCAAATGCTGGAAATGCTTCTCCACTAATTACATAGCTCGATTTTATATAGAATTATTCACTATAACATGACACATAATAGTCATTAGTTGCCGGAATATACCTAAAGTCGACTCAAGTCCCTGCTTTTGAAATGAGAAAAAACGAGATTGGCAATTTGCTTTTTGAAAACAGTTATCAATTTATGCACGAGTACATTTTTATCAAGCTTGTCACGTTTTGAGAGCTACAAGAATCCTGCAGGTTTGATGTGCTATTACATTTGGATACGCGTTCTTCCCCAATCGTTGCAACGTCTAAACATGAGCCTCACATAATTTGAAAAATATCGTAGAAATTAAACGGGATCCTAATTTTAAACAATTAGCAGCTAGTGGACACAACTAATGGATACAAAATGGAATTAGCAGCTAATGGACACTTCGGCACTAATCGGTTAAAACACTGCAAACATTCCCGGATGTACAAACTTCCTGTTTGATGCTGATTAATAACGGTGATGTTACGGCAACTTTGTCAGTACCTCTGACGTCTTGTCAATTTTAGTATCGTTAGACTGCAGCTGTTTCCAACTATTATAAATATAAGACGACTGCATGCAAGAATTTTTGGCTCACGTCGACTTTTTATAAATTTCGTTTGTGTAATGTCAGGTATAATTTAGAGAACTGAAGTTCTAAAACTTCCCTGATGTATTCGACATTGTTCTCATCAATGGTTTTTTGAAACATACTGAGATGAAGTCAGAATGAAGTCAGTGAAGAGTGCAGGCCAGGAAAAGAAATTCAAAATTTTCAACGGATCAGAAAATTGAACCCATCTTCCAATGAGCAATCGTTTCCTTATTTTAAACCACTTTGTAAAATGTTCCATAGAGAATAATGAAGCAATCTACACTTCATGGCTGTAATAACGCAGGTTTCGTAAATATTATTTCGTCAGAAAATAATTTTTTTTCAATAATTTATGAAATTTTATGTCAGTCAAAGTTTTCAGCCTGTTGCAAGTGAAATTAATGCTCTTATCATACTCAAGGTTCCACAAGTATCTGTCATACCCGAAGTTCAGTATTAAGCGAATTCATTTCAAAGCCATTAAACTCGTTTGAAATGTGCACACATAACCGTGTTTGCACATTTAACTTCATTTAACATCGCTATCGCTTCATAACCGTGCATGCACATAGGGTGGGAAGACCGAAGCTATACAAGGCGCTGAGCATTTCTTTTTCAAGTCAACAGTACTGAACTAAATTCAGCTTTAGTACACGAAGCGCACTGCGATTCTGCATGACTACGAGAGTTCGGTCTTTTCACTGCGCCGATTCTAATAAGATATGTTAGGTACGGTCCGTGGTAACTGAGACATAGTGGTTAATAGCATTCGCCCTTCCTGTGGATAGATCCTGAGTTCGAGCCCCACATTGCTAGCCTAGTGTTTCTTCCCTGTGGGAAAAGGAAGAGGTTAGCCATAATTTCCCACTCAACCTAGGTGTATAAATAGGCACCTGCTGAACCGAGGACAAGTGTCATTGCGTTGTGGCATTGAAAAACCTATGCATGATGATCTACGCAATGACTTGATTAAACTACAACTTTTATTGACAGCTATAGCACATTCCTAGGCCCCAGCTCATACGCACGTGATCCTCTTCAACGCGCGATCACATGAAAGAAGGCACGAAATCGCCCATTGCATTGGATCATGAGACTCGCAGCACAGCGGTAGGTGTCAATGTTAAATGCTTTCAGTGTATACACGTTGTGTTGTAGGTAGTCATTATCAGTACGATTGACAAGTCTTCCAGAAGTTAGTCTTGAAGTACTTGTCTTCTGTTGCTGAATCATAGGTTCAAGATCCGCCTACTTCATTTTTAAGAGCTCCATCACCAATCGATCCTGCATAAAGTTTTTGGCTTCGACACAAGTCAGTTCGAAGTATTATAAAAGCAACAAAAATCCATGTCCTTAATTTAGAAAGAACCTCATCCAATTTTATTTCTCTAGGTCTCTCGTTCAGTTTAAAGAACAGGTTTCATGTTAAAAAACAGAAGGTTGGTTCGTTGTTTTCCCGTCCGTTACAAAGCCTTTGCTACGCAAAAACTGAATCCCTTTTAAAATTTTCTCATGGGGACCCAAGCGCTGGCTCTATGAAGTCCATTCTTGAACACGGGATACACATCCCTCATACCTACCCAACCACCTCAGCGCAACGAAAATTGTAGTACCAACAGCCAGTTCAGCGGCAGTGTCGGAAGTTCAGACCCGCAGTTTTGACTAGACAAACGTAGGGTCAGAGCGCGGCAAAGAAAACTTTGAACGATTACGGGAAGCCGCTCCTCAGTCATGCAATCATAACTTCCGTCTCGCTGACGAGAAAGCTTTCGAGTTCTATCCGTTCAATTCTTCCATTTCAAAAAATCGCGCACAAACGAAATTCAGCGGAGTTACAAATGCGAGCTAAATTTTAGTTTTGAATTTTTGTCCGGAAAGTCGTCGACAATTTTATCACCGATTCTCCTAGTTTCTTCGCTGAATCAAAAGCTAATGGGCTCCAAAATGCGTTGTTGCGTAGCTCATATTCAGGCTGCAGAAATTATGTAAGAAGATTGTTCAATTTCTAGAGATTAGCTTAGGTAATATGTGAAGTTCCCGATAGAGATTTCTACAGCCAAAGCGGCGATTCGAAATGACCTGGCAAAAAATTTCAATGCGAAAATTTGTTAATTTGGTCACGCCTTTAACGTCGTTTATTGTTATTCATGTGGAAGGCTTACTTATAGAGCTGTGCCATTGCATAACTTGCATATATGCGCGCCAAGAGATATGCAGAATGTTTTATGCAATGCAAAGAATTATCTTGTGCATTTGCAAAATCACTTATGCAATTTTGCATGTGCGATATAGCAGATGTAACATGCAAAATGCATTCCGCATATGCACGATATCATTGCATATGTGCTGTGATGCAAAAGGTGTAATTTAATTTTTTTTAATGTAAAACTCTAAAATTTTTTCCTTGATCCAGAAATTTTGTACATTGATGGGACCTCTCGCATACATACTATCAGTTGCTAACGCAACATCGCAAGTTTTACCCGGTGCACTGTGTTCATTACCTGATGCCCAGGTTACCTTCTTGACCTGTTTACACTTTTTGATTTTGTAGAGTTTGAAGTTTTTAAGAATTGCATCGTGTAATAGTTTTTGTGAACCTAGTGATAGTTTTCTTGTTTTGTTCTACACATAGGCCTCCCTATACGTACAAAGTGTTGAAGTGGAAATGCAACTGTGAAGTTTGTATCAATTCCCGAAACATATGCATTTAATGAATTAATAATAAATACCGTTCTTGTGCTCTGCTTGTTCATAAAAAATGGGAAAGAACTCAATAAGGTAATCCCTCCAAATTTCGGACATCCCACGAATTCCCAAAATTTGCAGCATCATAGTGATTTAGCTTCTTGGACTTGAATAAGGACAATCAAATCTGCAATTGACATTAAGTGATCATATGCTTATATGAATATTCCAGCAATATTTGGATATTCAAGACATAATGCAAAAGTTTGGTATTCGTGGGTTGTCTGGAATGAGGAGGATTACCTAGAGGAAGATTATGAGACCTTTTTTATAAAATTTTTTAATAATTTTTGTATTGAAATTGACAGATGTATTGGATAATATGTTGAGGAATGAAGAAATGAGGAAATTTCTTTTAGTATTCTAATGATTACCATTATCTATTGGTTACGCCATCGCCATCCCAAAGTACCCTTAAGTGTAAGGAATGATACTTTCAAGAATGAATTCCCAGAGTTTGACTTTCGGGACAGAAATCTGTATTGTACTTATTGCCGGAAAACAAAGTTTGTCATGCAATACATTACGAGAGTATACACTGTTACTGTCAATATCTGCTGCGACTTCATATATATGAATACCGAAGATAATCCTTTTGGTTCAGCATAAATTTAACCGATATTGACCTATTTTCATCTACGGTAAAATCACCGTAAGCTGGTAGTTTAAGATTTAAGATCCATGTCTCATTTAACGTACGAAACCAACTTTTGTGCTCGCCGTGGCCGAGTGGTTGAGAACGCACCCTTCCGTGAAGGTGTCAAGGGTTCGAATCCCGGCGCTGCGTGGTGGTTTTCCCTGTTGGGTAATAGTAAAACTCAAACACAATACCCCACTCTACCCAGATATCTGATATGGGTACCGGCTCGACCAAGGAGTAAGCGTCCTGGTGTTAGTTTAACAGCATTTAAAAAAAACGATGTACAAGATGATATTTATCATGCTTAATTGATTGGGATACAGCATCCTTTTTCCAGATAACTAGCACGAGAAGATCTTCCCAAGATTAAGGATGTCAATTCTATTTTGTATGGAAATCCTGTAGAGGAAGTCAATGAAGTAGCTGGTCAACTCTCTCCATCTGACATGGAGAATCTTAAATTGGCTCCCCAGGTGTCGTACGACGTAGAAGGAATGTTTCGCAATACACGAGTATTCTTGCCGATAAGGAAAAAAGTGTCTAATTCGAAAACATTAAAAAGTATCATTATTATCAAAGGTAACCACAAACGTTGAACTTTGATTTATTTTGAAATCCTGTGAAATCATTTTTCACGTTTTCTTCATTAGTAGCAAATGCTCGATATTGGGAATATTGAATACTGTTGTAGTTAACCATTGCCTTAGAGCTCAACTTTTACAATATCGAACTAGTTCCAACTAACTGAAGTCGGTCATACAGCATTGCATGTGCAAGACTTCATAGCATATGGTTTGCATATAAATGCGAGTACTGCGCATACGACACTCCGAAACCGCATGTATCTAATTTGAAGCCGCATATTTTGAGCGATCATGATTTCATTACGCGTGCATATTGGCACAGCTCTACTTATTTACATGAATATCTAGTTTCAGTTTGGGCAACGAGGAATTCAGGTTGAGGTTCTGGCAGTTGTCGCCAGAGCTTTATAACTGGTGAAAGAACCGGAGCAAGAACGCGATCCATTGAACCTGCTATCCATTTTCCGAATTGTGCAAGATCTGCTTTACGGAACGCAGGCCCCGTCACGACTGTAGAAATTATTGAAGAGAAATACGAACTACTGCCTTCCCATGTTCAAACTACAGCCTAGTGCAAGTAGGGTTAGTTCAACGACGCGTCATGAGAGTTTATTTGCGTCTTAACGTCAGATTGTCGTTGCCCTTCACTTCCTCTGAATGAAACCAATACTCTCTCGAGTCGCGAGTTAACACTCGTGTAGGTTTTCTCGACATGCCTCACTCTGCTCATGCATTAACTGCATTTCAAGGACGCCATTGATCACGTTAAATACGTAGCGACACATGCATTCCACTTTGTATTTTGCTTATTAATACACCAGGGTGAGTACCATTTGAAGTATTCCACGATCTTTTTTGGCGAAATTTCAGCGTACGTAGTCATAATATCGCTCAATATTTCTTGCTCCTGAAAAGTATAGAAATTTCGTAGAGCAGCAAGGTTTATCTAGGCTCTGCTCCCTAACCCAACCGTTGCAACAGCGTGAACTGGCAACTTTATAAAGTTTCTCCGACCCATTGATCTCTTGAAATGTTCTCTAGAGGCAGCCAAATGCCAAATTTCCTAAAAAACGGTTTCCGCTGTGCGGTTGCTAGCGATTTCAAGACTTCGAAGTGTAACCATTATGAATTTTGCGTTGTTTGTCTTGGTGGCTTGCTCTCGACAAAGCCGAGGTTCCGAATTCATTATTGATCTGCGCGGCAATGCCAACATAGTATTGAGCAGTCTGAGCAGAACAGTAGAACCTTGTGTTGAATTTTATTGAAATGAAGTAATTTCTGTTCTGCTCAATTCTTTCAAGGTTTCAAATTCCGCGTATTAGTTCGTAGTAGATAGATCTATTCAACTATGGTCTAGCCGTCTATGCCAGCATTGCTATGTTTGAAACTCAAATTTTTCATTTCAGGACAAACTCGTCCAAATTCTCACGAATGCGAGAATGACAAGGCTAGAATCGACTAAGCAATAAGAAATCCGTCTATTCTATTGAATCTAAACTTCTACTGCTCACTTGAGCAATCAAAGACCTCAGGGGGCGAAAGAATGCTTCAGTGCGCAATTTCAATTTAT
Organism: Platorchestia sp. MABIK; assembly: GCA_014220935.1. Classification (NCBI taxonomy): domain Eukaryota; kingdom Metazoa; phylum Arthropoda; class Malacostraca; order Amphipoda; family Talitridae; genus Platorchestia; species Platorchestia sp. MABIK. The sequence goes on along the minus strand of JACJUY010003841.1, from coordinate 47,858 downwards.
TGACAACCTAGCATGTTCGTTCGAACGCAATACCTCGCAAGAGCAACTTACCTAATTTGTCGAAGCCTCAAATTTTCTTTTTATTGAACCCGAACAAATTGGCTGTGAAGGCGGACACGCGCTTCGAAATATGCGACATGTAGTCGATGGAGTTTACGTAGAAACATTTCCTGTAAGTGTCGAAGTTTACGGGACACTCTTGCATATTTGCTTCGTCTGGAGTGAGGGCAGAGACCTTGTTGGCCACCAGGGACAAGAAGTCGCTGGCCAGGGTGTCTGCCGCTCTCCCTTCCCGCATGTACATTCTCGTCTGGTCGTCTGCTGCGTCCTCCGTCACCTGCAATCGTGGCAGACATTGGATCTTTAATTCAAGCAAAGCACAGCAAAATTTGAAGTGCGGCGATTCATCTTATTTAGTGGAGCTTATCAAGAAGTTAAAATTGATCGATTTCAGGATTTATTGTGTAAAATCTCGAGCAAAGGCAAATTAACAACTTCAAAGAGGTTACGAAGGATTTGAAGCCGAGACCTCTGCCCCCATCCACAGATTTGAGCAAGTTTACACCCTAAGCCAGTAATGGCTAGTGCAACAAAACTTGTACTGTGCAGGTTAGGTAAGGAAACTTTTCTATGTACGCATTCATGTACATAACTTAAAACAGTTTGGTATTGATCTGAAAGCTGGTCTCTTACTTTTCTTACAGAAGTAAGAATGTTTGAGATTCAGCTTCCTCACTTGAGAAGCTAATTAGCCATTTCAAAACGGTTTGGGCATCATTTCCTCATTGTAAAGCTTCAATTTGAGAAAACGAGACTTGGAAAAACCGACTATTACAACCTTCGTCTAGCACAAGTATTATCCACTTCCCTTTTGATTCATCTGGTGAAGATTGGCAAGACACGCGCTCCATCTTCAAGTAAATGTACGAAACGATCTCCGCGTTTCCAGGATCTACTCACGTTTAAGAAGGCAAGCAGGCTGTCCGTGGCGACAGGTGCAAAGTAGTAAGCCGAAGTCAGCACGGCCTCCAGGATGTCATCTATCAACTGGAAGTACAGAAATGTAGTTTGCAAGCGAGACCCGAAAAGCTGGAACTTACAGATCCAGTTTGGAAGAAAGATTCGATTGAATTCTCATTTCCACATTTCACTTGATTCGGTAGAAGTTTTTCGACAATAACAGTCTTTCAATGGAGCATAATACATAAAAGCTCTGGTTGCACTTCCGTAAGTGTTAACACTTCGGCAAGAAGCAGTATTAATGATCAATCATAAATGATAAAACATTCTGCCATGAATCTTCAAACTAGGCGTGAATTCGACAAATGAACGTGTAAGCTAATTTTTTGTTGGAAAAAATCGATTTGAGATACGAGAGTGAAAACGACGACAGATTTTTAGGCTGTCGCAACATCTTTATTTTCAGATAGGTGAAAAAACTGAAAATTAGGCATGGCTAAGATTCTTACCGTGTTCATGTACTCCTGGAAGAACTTCATAAGTCCTCTGCTCATCGCTGCGGTGCCAACCACTTTAGCTCTGCCCTCGGCGCCTCGGATTCGGTCAGTTCCGACGTCGTTCCAAACTTCCTTGGCCAGTTTGGCTATTTCTTCAGTGATGTTCAATGTTTGTACATAGCTTGTGAAGTTTTGAAATACTTTCTCTGCGTGCTCCGCGTCAACACTTGGTACGGCGATTTGTCTTGGCAAGAACCTGAACAAATATCCCACGATGTATCGCGGCTTTTCTTCCGTTGATTCCGTGGACGAGTTCTGGGCATTTTGAGCGTCAATTGTGATGACCAGAGTAGCGGCAACCAGAATTGTGCTGCAAGAACACGCATTAAATAATTAAATTGGTTGGTTCAAGAGTGCATAACTTCATCAAACGCAATGAGGGCAAAATGACGCTTCTGTCTTATTTGGGTTGTAATAGAATCTAGAAGAATTTCGCGTCGTCACACAGGGTATACCGAGTACGAAACTGCAAGGTGAGACTGAAGAAAAATCTAGACGCACCATGGAAGCAAGTTGGTTTAAGTCTCCCTAACTATGAACTTGCTCAGAAGTACGATTGTGCTTGTTAGTATGGAGTCGAGGAAACTTTAATCTATGCACAAGTTGCGTTCCCATAGAACATCTCTGTTGCATCGAAACAGAGCTAGTAGTTAGAAGTATGATGGAAGATAAAAGTTTGAGTGAACAGTACTGAAAATCAGGTCAAATTCACTAAAGAAAAAATGTATTATTTGTAACGGCATACACTTTTTCTATTTAAACAAAAGCAAGGTCAGCCTAATGACGAGTGACTGAGGCTGCTCTCCCCGAGGGTGCTCATTCCCCCTCTTACAATAGTTGCGTCATCTCATGGCAACTTAGAAGCAGGACGGCACTCGCAACGAGTTTGGTACACACGAATCTCTGCTCAAATTTGAGGTGATCAAATTTTCAAGATTGCAGGTTTTCGAGGATACTGTGCTCGAGCTTAACACGTTGTCTCCGATTGTGCGGTTGCTCACGGTCAGTTTGGTTAGGCTAGAAGAATTCGTTTCGAAAACCCGGCTTCTGTGCTTAAATACATTTTTAACCTTTTTGAAAAGGTTAAAGAATACAATTGAACCATAATGCGAGACCATTTAGTCAAATTTTTTCGGAAAAGGTAGCAAATCGTTGAAATGTTATTTGTATATTCCGGTACGTAAATGAACGGTTTACCTAGTGGTACACATACCTACCAGTTCAGAGTAAATTGGTACGAAAAATGACCAAAAATGATGTTCCAATTGAGGAGCAAGGTTTGACCTACAGGCGTCAATGAAAGCCTGAAAATTGGACTAATTAAAGATTTTACTCACCAGAAGTGCCTCATCGTCAGACGGTGTTCTGTAAATTAGTTCGAAAAAAAATGTATCTCTGAAATGGAAATTTCACATGAAATTGAATTACCCTTGAAGAAAAAATTTTTCAAGACTTAAAGCTAGGTGAAGTAGCATAAGGTGCAATGGGTGTACACGAAAATTTCAAATCTTACGTAACCACGCAGCGCAAGAAATTTTTCCTGCCTTCAGAGGCAATTACTACGCGAACACTTAACATGTATTAAACACGATGGCTACATTTGCACGGTTACCACCGTTTTTTCGGTTGGTTTAGAAAATTGCAAAATTGTAAAAAAACATTTGGACTGCTCCATTACATTCGTTTTTGCTAAAAACTGCTAACTCGTTCGTTATTATTCATCTTAAGTGAAAGTGGTGAAACAATTTAAGTGCTATCCATTATGCCAGTCCGTAAACGAAAAAATTACCTAGCGGATCAAATGTATACCAGTACGAAGTCGGTCAATAAAAGCTTGCAGCGAATTTGCCCAGCTAATATGTGCCATCGTCAGAAGTGCTCAACTCTTGATTTGATATTACAACGATGTGGGCAGAAAAATTCGCGAAGAAACTAGTTGGGTAATGTCGACCGACAGGAAAGGATTCGTCCGTTTGAATTACGGCTTCTACAATTTCACAGTTACGAGACAACACCGCAAGATAAACAGGAAACGTTCAACTCGGCGTACGAACAGCCTGGGCTTGTTGACGCGTGATTAATAAAAAGTAGTTTGATCTTTCAACATATGAATCTTGATAGAGAGGAGCCTGAAATGTTCAAGAACTATGAAGCGATGGTAATGTAGTTTTAGGTCATCTAATTAGCAGTTTATCGAGCTCCAGCGCGAATTTCTGCAGAGGACTTTCGTTCATGTCACGTCGCTTGACCATTTTAGCAAAACAAGCTAAAACCACCGCATGGAACGAGGCTTTAATAATACAATTCTGCTAGTTCAGCAAAGCTGTGGTGGGAGCCAACAGGCTAACTTAAGTGGACCAAGTATGAACAGGTGGATTTAACGGTAGAGGCTTTCCAACTGAATGTTAACTAGAAAGGAAGATTTCAACATTCTGTTCGGTCAATTTGCAATTGAACCTGTTCACGGAAATTGAAAATTCCGTTCCCAAGAATCACTAAAGGAACACATTTAAAACGCTTTACATGAATGACATTCTGCTCGCCGATGCGTAATTGTCGAATTATTTAACTTTGAAGTTCTAGGAACGTCGGAATATGGAAGTGAAGGAGCGGACACTTACATATGCTGTAATACGGTATAGACGTAACGATGGGCGAGGTTAGGGAAGGTTATGTTAGATTAGTTAAATAAACTAACCTTAAATAATATCAATCAACCTAAAGTAGCTTAACTTACCCAAACTAAGGCCGTTATGTTCTGCAAGAAAAGGGCGTGACCCAACAATGCGGCGACTAAGCAACCGACCATTGAATGTTATTGCTATCTGAACGCATTTATTGCTATATCTCTAAAATAACGCTTCACCGAGCACAATGTCTTTCATGTAAAAGATTCTGAAATGTGTTGCTTCAGCGATTCTTCTAAACGGAATTTCCAATGCCCGTGAACAGGTTACACTGTATATTGACCTTCTGTTCGAAAGATTTGACAGGAATAACTAGGTTTTTTTTCAAGATTTACTTCGCGAAGTATTAACAGCCTATAACGTATACGGGAACTTCCACCTAATACCTTTAGGAAACAAAGCCATATTTCACCGTATACTTAACTGAATTCAGTACATGACATGCTTACACTCAAAATGTGAAGTACGCACACCCACACCGAAGAACTCTACAACAACCATGGCAGGAGGTCAACATGTAGAAGCACGCACAATCATAAGATATTATGGACGTTACTGTACTACATTCACGCTGGACATTTCCGCGATGGAAGAAACTTTTTCATAGCGCAATTTATTCTCCAATTCAGAACGGTAACACGACTCTTGATGTAGGGTTGAGCGGATTGTACTAACTACTCTTTTCATCCGACTTCCATGACCCTTGTTCAGCTTAATTACGTAGGATACATCAAGTATTTATGCAGGATAATTCCTTCCCATTTGACGACAGGCTTCATACATACGGTTGAAGCTACAGAATCGCACCAGCACCTACGCTAATCTAATCTGGCTCCCAGGCATTTACCACAAGAGTTCACTTACCACACTCCACTATATGCCCCCAACTAAACCCCATAATCACTCACATCACACATGTAAAACGATGCAAGAAATTCAGAAGTGGAGCGCTGATTACCATTCGAACCAGTACCTTTGCCAATCACAGTACGAATGACTCTTTAAGCAGGGCTAAATTGTGAAACTAGCTTTTAAATGCGGAGCAGGAAGTCTAAGAACAGAGATGAAATTTTTTTGAAAATTGCAAAAATAAAACACCAGAAATTGTAAACTATCTTCTCAAAATCGGAAGCAGCTATTTTAAAATCATAATTTTCTTGATGTGCCTCCAAAAATATATTTATAATCAGAAAAATTGAAATGCAAAGCTCTCTTTCAAAACGTTCGTAAAATTGAACTTTTCGTATGGTCAGTTTTTAGAATGGATTTTGCGTTGGAAATGATTAATTGCTGCCTTAGGAAGATATTTTCTCAGCTGCAGCGCGAGCATCCAAACATATTCATCTTTAGGCCCGATGACATCGAAAAATATTCATTCTAAACCAGTTTTTATCTGAAGCTAAAAATTCCCCCGCATGTTTATTATAAATTATATAACCCTTTAAAATAGGCAAAAAAGTTTTCAGTATTAAATTACATAAGAACGACGGTTTTGCAGATGGAACAACGACGTATCTTATTTCCTTCCTTAGAGACGCTTGCTACGACAATGAAGCCTTCATGACATCTCTCGCTGAACATGAAACTTTCATCTTGTGGTTCATGTTTACGAAAGCGTGTGCTTTGGCTTGAAAGAAATACAAATGTAGCATCTTAGGTGGATTTTTTTAATCCTGAACTTCATTTAACATTAACCAGTTGAGTTAAATACGAGAGTGTGTTGTATTTAAATGCAGTGTTGAGGAAACAAGACTCAATACACTGAGATTCAAGTTTCAGCTGAATCACAGAAGACGCACAATGAGAGAAAATGTTGTACAAGAGAACGTGCGAGCATCTTCAAAAATTAAAAATAATAGAAGCTAGCTCTCATTAACCGTTCGAAAATTTGAAATTTTGAATATTTTCCCCTCACCGATATGTAATAAATGTTTTTTAAAATACTGCTCGAGTACACGAACAATACAGTTAATAACCTAAATTGGGATTAAAAATAGCCATCTAATGTTTTTCAGTGTCAAAATTCTGTTCCGTTCACTGAGAAAGCTCCTTTATATTTTTTACTCCATTCAGAGAAGCAAACGAAAAATCTCTCACCTAAGGTGTTCTGCGTTTGTATTGCTTTTCAGTACTCAAGTAATTACTAACACATTGCGACTAGTCCAGTCATGTTCAAGGAATTGGCGAATGAACAGCTTTCATTCAGTAGCTCATCCATTATTTATTTGCTAGAAATTACGAGTGTTTGTTTGACAAGAAGCGTGCACGCGATTTAAATTTCACACTCGCTTTCATTTCCATGTACTCGCCTCTTATCACGTGACTAGGGGTATTAAAGATTAAATACTTATTTTCATACAAGCTAAAACTATCGTTATTTTGGTTATTGCTCACTTCCCCATCTTTTGAAGATGTCCGAAGCTATGCCGCAATTTGTTGCGTTAGGATTACCGCCCTCCGCCGCTGCCGGCGTTTAGGCGCGCTTGGCAGAGGACGACCTAAACACCAACGCGCAAATTTATCTATGGTCACAAATAAATATTTCAAGACAATTTTCAGTCACATTTTTTATTAATAATTTTATTGGTTTTTAAAAATGTGAAAAATTGAACAGCTGTACCAGTTTTCCAAGTTTACGGAAAGCTTATGGACTATGACTTCATTTCAGCCGGATATATATATATTCCAGCTTAGTTTAACATTTTAGACGAGGAGACAGGCTGAAACTACAATTTTCGTTGTGCTTACTAGTCTTCAGATTTCGACTATCTGTAAACCATCAACTTGTTCAGCTCTCTTTCAGTCTCCCTATCTACTTCACCCTTTGCTAACGACGACACACTGCATCAATCATTTTTCGAATTGTTAACGAATCACTCTGTTAAGCTCTCCAGCCTCATTTTAATCTGTGATTACTTACAAGATATCTATAATACCGTCAGATTCCCCACCATTGACCCCTATTTTCATTCATTTGTCTGCGACGTTCTATGGATAATAGGGAAAAGTTTCCATAACCCTGGCCCTGAATTCCTAACAGTAACGTTGTAGCGGAACGGCCAGCAAAAATACAGCTGCCGATTTGGCTACCTCACGTGCTAAGCTTTGGTCAAATATACGGCTTGCTTTTGGCTACTGCCAAAATCACAAGATGTTTACACAAGTTTCATTCGAAGAAACTGAAGCTTGAGGATTTTGGCAGATGCAATCGGCACGTAGGGGTGCAAATTCGAGACGTTAGCTTTGAGCGTCAGGTAAACCTCTACGATAGCGTGAATTATTGAAAATCTGGTCCCACGACTTTAATTTTTCTAAAGTATCTTAAGATTTCCGTTTCTTAAGGGGTCGTAAATGAACAACTGCCCAGCTTCGCACTTTGTCTTTCTTTGTAACGCTAAATCGTGAGAAAATAATGGTTCCACTCCAAGTCTGGCGGCATGTTACTACGCTGAAAGTCTGGCATTCTGTCTTCAAGAACTTCTTTCGCTTTAATTCCTCGTTCCTTTCAAACCCTGCATAGCTACATGACGGGAGTGAAATTTCATGTTTATACGAAATCGGGCACCCGACGAGCCTATATGGGTGCAATAACAATAAGTACATTTCAACGGTTTTGCAACTTCGAGACACGTCAATAATAGAACTTCTGTTCTGAACAAATTCGGAAACTTCACGCGGGTCCAACTCTTCAAACCCGTCAGCATTTTCAGATCCCTCGAGAGACGTCATTGCATTTGTCGAATCTCTGAGCAGACCTGGAAACAGGGGGCACCCTTAGCTATTGAGCTAATAAGCTTAATTTAAGCTTATCATTAGAATTTCAGCTAAAATGAGCGTGGTTTCTGTTAGGGGGGGGGGGGCGAGTAGTGCTCCTGGTTGTTGAGAGTATCAATTACTTTATTGGCCTTTATGATTTAACGGCGCACGCACGAGTGAAGGTTTTCGTGGTCTTCCTTTTTATTTTTCTTTGTACGAATGAACCCATTTCTAACCTGCGCCTTTTGGCCAACGGCTTAGGCTGGAATGTTTCAGTTTTTTAGAGCGTCGCGAGAAGCCAAGTCTGCTGATGCAGATGGAGACGTTAGTCAGGTCTTCCAAATGAGAAATTCATGAGTATCATCCACTAACCACCACTAATTTTTACGGTTCAACTATTATTTCAAGTTTTCTTTGCAAATCAAGGCAAGTTGGATCAGAAAGGCGTCCAAAAACTTTCGCCTTTAAATTTGAAATGAAAAAAGCACGAAATTTTTCTTGTGAACGTACGAATAGATTTTATTTAGATCTGTCAACACCAACACACGCTGCCTCCAAATTAGTTGCTGCTGCCGTAAAAGGAGTTATTTTTTGGTGAAATAGTCCAGAAAGCCAGAGAACTTCGTGGTGACTATCTTCATGGCACAGGCCACCGTCTCGTTCGCCCGCCGGGGGCAGGTCGTGCTGTCGTCCAGCTGCGAGTTGCCGTACACTTCGTAGTACGAGCCACGGTCCGGCTGGAGGAAGCAGAATGGTTAGCACTCCAAGTAGCACGAAATTAAATAATTTTAAATCTAATCTTACTTCACTTTGTTGATTTCAAGAGCTAAAGTTAGACTGACGCTACAAGAGAAGACGCTGAAGAAATGGTTCCTGAATAACCAACTAGCATCTATACATTTCCTATAACTATTCTACGGCTCCCTTTCACAGGTTTCAAAATCAACGTCGGCAATGGTTTGGTATACTCTTAAAATTTAATTGTCACGCTGTAGTTCTCCCTTCGAATACAATTTATGGCCGAACCCGAGTCGCGGATGATGAAGGTCCAAAATTGTCCTTGATGAGCGATCAACCAAGAGTAGCATCTCTTAAAATTGCGTTTTGCCAAAAGAAAATGTCCTACTTAGCTACGAGAAGACTGCCGAGAAGACCACGGCCGCAGCTCACCGTGTGGAAAGCCCACTGGATGGCCGCCGCAGTCTGGTCGGGGAAGAGCCCGTACGACGAGGTTGCGAGCTTCACAGCGTTCTGCTTCAGAATCTGCATAAAAAAGGTTGATACGTTTTTTTACCTCTGTTGCAGGTGTGTGGAGTGCATGTTTTGAACCGCTAAAACCATTTTAAAATCACCGACGGTCTGTTCCTCAAGGCCACAATGCTTAAATTTACCATGTTCGAATACGAGGCTAAGAAAGAGTCCGTAGTTCATTAGGGAACAGGAGTTTCCTAATTTTTTAAAATCATTTCCACGCAAACTTCGTTCTTGTTATCGAGCCGAGAAATCTCGTATCTCCAGGGTCTCCTGGCAAGTTTTCAGTGAATGTTGAAGAATTACACTCTAAAAAGATAAATATTCCCAAAGCGATTAATATTCCTAATATTCAGTCATAACCGTAGCACAGGAAGACATTAACCGATTATCAAGTATCGCACTTCAAGAGCAAGTGCTTGACAAACATTGTGCAGCAAGTTTGGGACAGCTACATTAAAATAGTAGAGAAAGCGAAATGGAGCAGGGAACAAGTGTAGTATTTAATGGTACTTCTAATTTTGCCCATTTGAGACGTACCTCGTTCCATTGGACTGTGGCCAGCACCTGCAGCATCATGGTGAATTTCTTCGCTAGATACTTCGCCATGCTGGTTTTGACGAGCAGCTTTTTCTTTTGCAGCTTTTCTTTCATGTCAGGAGTCAGGTCTATCGTACGGTCAGCAGAGAACAGCGAATCCCACGAGAATTTGTCGAAAGGTCTGAAGTTCAGGGGGTCCGGGAGATTTCTCTCCGCGGGAGGGGGTGGAGTTTGCGTCGCCGTTTGTAGCGTCACCGAGCTTGCGCCTGGTGCCAGGGCCACTAGGAGGCACAGTGCCGAACTGCGCAAAACGTTAAAGCATCGTTACAGCAAAGGCTTCTTCAAATCGGTACAAAGAGTCCCCCAGTACAACATCGAGTGGCGGTACAAACGCTGCCAAGTCCTATTTCTAAGCAGGCCTTCGTTATACTAATACTATATGTAGATAGGTTCGACACCGCCATATCAGTTTCTTTCGAATAAAAGAGCCAGTTTTTGGTACTGGCTTCACTCCTACCTAAGACTAACCTCACAGCATTGACTATCTTTCGAGCACAAGCTTCCTTCTCGTGAGCTTGTGGAAGAACTGCAACAAACTTGCAACCCATTCCAGGTCAAGTTGAAGTGCAAGTTCGTGAAATGTGGTATAACCTAAAAAATGTTGTTTATCTCTGGGTGCTAATCCAAACGTCGGCTGAAATTCGGCATGTCTTACGAGCTTAATTTCTAACAAGCCTCGACAAATAGTTCACTTGTTAACGCTCAAACTTTTAGCTGAAATGTTTGTGTTCCTTGAGACATCTTTTTGAGGGTATAGTTCAGAAACTTGTTGAGAGTTCAAGGCCGAGAACTTTGAAGCCATACGTTTGAAAAATTTAGAATAAGTCATGTCTATGCACACGTTTATGAACCACGACTAAGCCTACGTTGAAGCACCGCCACGATTCGCTACGGGACAAGTTTGTCAGGACACTAGTTCAGACTTCGTTTTTATGTACTCGAAGGGACAAATATCGAGTTCACCGCAGCATACATTAGAGTGTGACCATGTGCCATACTGAAGCGTTTAGAGATCTTCCGACAGTAAATATCAGGTCACTACAACTAATT
>JACJUY010003841.1:0-24461 GCA_014220935.1 Platorchestia sp. MABIK | reverse complement strand
TGTGCTTCCGACGTCATTAGAAGGTGTTCTCGTCCGTCGAACTGACAACGCCAGGTGCTATGAAATATCTTTGTCTCTAACAATGTTCACTTTTTGAAATTTCAGTGAATGTTCTCGCACTTCGTCACAACGATCAAAAAATGAATAAAAATGTACCCTGTTTTTGAATTGTGCGTTAGCAAAACATCTCAAATTATTTTTTTTAAAGTTCCGTGAAGAACTAGGTTAAATTTCGAAAATTCTAAGTCATTTAATCTGGTACGCCTGCAAAAGGGATGTTTTATGCGGGGTACGTTTTCAAATTAAATCTTAAAAACCACAATGGGAATGAAAATTCCGGCTAAAGTCTTCACTCTATGCTACATTGCCAGTCTTAGATGGTCTCGGTAAGCCCAATTTTTTTTTCCCGGCATCCACCAATGTTACTTCTTGCAGTGGATGTAAGTTGGTGTTGAGGATAGAGGCTGGATATAGCCGGGTTCATTTTTTTGGAGCGGTGTTCCTTTAATTGCCAGTTGCCAGACGTTTGTACAGTAAGTCAGTTCCTAGTGCATCCATGAAAGTAGTTATTAGAACGTTTCTACGAACGAATTCATCTAGGATTTAAATCTTCGATTCTTGGATTTAAATCTAGGATTCATGGACTTGAATCGATTATTGGATTAAAAGTGGATTAGACAATTGAATTTAAATCGTTGATTCGCACAAGGTAAGTAATATTAAATTTCATGGCCGTGGTCGTCAACTGTCACCTCAGATTTGAGATAACATGAAGAAACAAAGAACGCTTGAAGTATCAATAATCCACTGAAAACAAAGAGAAAACGATCAATAGCCCGAACTCCAAAAGTATCAAAAACTTCAAAAGTCAGTCTAAGTAGGAAGAACTAGAGTAAATTCAGCCCATATAAACTGCCCAATTAATTCCTTTCCAACTGAACACTTCCATTTAATGACATGTAGTTAATCTTAAGTTTATCTTTTCAGCTGAAACTACCGAGAATTTCAGTTAATCGCAGGACATCGACGAGGATAGCGGCCATTGAGGCCCTCCTGATCGGTGGGTCTAAGTAAATACAGCCATTAGACGATCAAGCTCACTTTCTTTCCCGATGTTTCGACCAGATGTTCGGCTTTGCTGCTGTCACCAACGGGTTCGGGAATTGTATTGGTTTTGTTAGATGGTGTATTCTGCATTAATTGGTGGTTGTTTTCAAATGAGTTCTGGTGCATGTCATTGATATAATTATTTGACTGAGGCGCCCGAATCTTAGAATCTAAGACAAACATCATCATGTTAGAAAATCAAAATGATTAATGCGACCAAAATGCCATCAGAGGTGTCATTTCTGTCAAGACAGAAATCGAATTTTTGATTGTACGGTTCCACCGTAAAATTGCAGTGGAGCTTTGCTCCTCACACGTGCAGAAAGGCATCAACAAATGCGGACAAGGAAACAAAAACGTGGAAAATTGTCTCATTATTCTCCAACTCGGACGCGAAAGCTGCTGGCGCGGCTTTCAGAAGCTGAAATTTCTCTTGCGCAACGAACACGACTAGATCATGTGTGATAATAGAGGATTCATGCACCCGAAAATTTTCTATATTAAAGTTTAGACGTTAATATTGAAAAAAGTGAATACTGGAACACAGTCCTTTAGAGTTAGAAAAGAACCCTTTTATGCGCTCTCCGTAGAACAGGTAAATCGACATGTGCCTTGAACATCTATTGCTTATTCTAAAGTCTTCTACAATACATCTCTGTGTCACAAACAGGCAATGGAATTGGTGACTGTGATAGGTGCGAAACATGCTGTGCGATGCATTGTAGAAAACTTTGGAATGAGAGATAGATGGCACTTGTCTCTTGTCTGTTCTATGAAGGGAAGTGCGCATAAAATGGCTATTTTCTAACTTTAAGAGACAGTGTTCCAGTACGTGTTTCTGCGATATTGACGTCTAAACTTCAATTATTGAAAATTCCCGGGGGCGTGAATCCTCTATTATGATACGTGATCTCGTCGTTTTTGCTAAGTCCGTGCGTGCTCGAGAGCCAGCATGTTGCGTCAATCTGTGCTGTGACTTGACTGATTATATTTTCGCCCAGTCACATCAGTGACGGATTGAATCACGAGTACAGGGCATGGAAGGAATGGTTTCATTTGTTTTGTGAAGAGGTATACTTAGATATTTCCATCAGGTATAATGGTACTTATCGCAGTGCAAATATAACATGGAAATGAGTCATCATGGTTATATTGCTACTAAATCCAAGTACTTGCAACACTGTCCGGAAATTTTTCAAGTCCATTTTGGTTAAAAGTACAAATTCCCATCAATTAATTGAACCTTTCTATAGCCTGAGAGAATCACATGAAGCCAGAAAGCATTTGAATGTCCCTCAACGGTAGCAGGCTCTACTCGCTCATTATTGATAAAATTATTGCGATATACATTTTTCGCTGTGAGCTCTCGTAAATTAGATACTAAGCTTATCTACATATGTCCTATTAAAGCTTGCACCTTCCTCTGAAGACGGCTGGAACCCGTTCACGGCGATGCCTTGAGTCAAACTATCACAGTTTTCGTGATTCCTCTGGTGAGTAAATAGGAAAATAAAACTCTTAGACGTCTTTACTTCCAGTGGACCATAATCATATTGTTGTCACCGCAGAGCATTGCACGCAGAGGACGCAACACAACAACACGCATCGCGGCCGAGTAATGACAGAGAACACAGCCAGGCTCCCACGGCCACAAGGATGATGGCTTGCGCAGTGCAGGACTGCGTGCAGCTATCGCTTGCGTGCGTGCCGTCGCGTCTACACGTTGCGTGAGTACAGACCTCTTGATTTTGTGTTATATAAAAAGTACTATTTTGTATGTATACTTTGTGTTAATGGATCACGCGGCAAGGTCGAAAATTTGTCTGCGGTGGTCAATTTGTCATGAGTGTCATATATTATTGAACTTCAATTTGTGTGGCATGTAATGTCGAATAAAAATTTGTCGACGGTTTTCAATTTTTTATGAATGTCATGTTTTATTGAAATTCAATTTGCCATGCATGTGGTGTCTTAAAAAAGCTTATCGTTAGTATTCAATCTGACGCATGTCATGTTTCATTCTCAGGCTTGTGAGCAGCTTAACGTGTATTACTGTTAGTGGAGAAAATATTTATGGAGAGCACTTATGGTACTTGGAATGCTGATGGGACTATAGAATGGTAGTTATTGGGTATAGACAGACGGCATTGATGTTATTAACGGAACTTATCTCGAGTGAAAGTGGCTGCAACTGTACTAACACAGGGTATTGACGATACAAATGCTACTAAAAATTTTCTTGTAAATCTTGAAAGCCTTTATCTACCTAATTCGTGTAAATATACGACCAGCCATGCAAGTGCACCGTCTTATCACTTGATATGAAATGAATTACGCGCTATTCCTTTAGCTGTCAGCAGCAACCAGTTCGTGTCCGATGCACATATATATATATACGTGTGCGTGTATATGCATATTTGTTCGTGTATATATGTGTGTGTATGTGATATGCTTGAAAATGATTTAAATACTGAACATGAATTTACATACATTGCGGCACGCAACGGAGAACTCGGCCGGTAAAACGATATCAAAGCTTGGCGGGGCACAACAATGGTCTCTCCTCCAGTGTTCCATTCCGTCAGCCGCTGTCTTTGTGTTCGGGCGTGAACTGAATCCGCCTGTCGGACGAGAGGGCTGCGTTACTGTTGTTTGCATCGCCTCAACGACCGTCAATAATTTTTTAGCCGCTATTGCTATAGTTTTAGTGCTGCCGAGCAACCGTAGTTCTCGCGCAAAATTTTTGCAAGCCTGTTGTTACACTGAAGCTGTTTTTTTTCACGTGACTTTAAACAAAATGTATCCAGTAAATCGTTCTACCACTCCACTGCTATCTTACAGCGTGAAAAATGGTAATTGAATAGAGCCATTACTGAAATTTTGATTTCTATATCATTATTATGCTAGGTATGTATACCTATCCATCCGATGCCTCATTTCCAAAATTGGACCTCTGGCTAAAGAATAATTCCCACGTATTTTCGATTTAATTCCATCGTGACAAGCTTTCTCTTGCGATAATTTTTTAGAATGTGTAAGCAAATTAATCAGATACAGCGATAGCCGAACAGACAGCATTTCCATGTCAAATACCTAAATTTTGCAGCGGGCCATTCCGGCTGTGTGTTCGTGGAAGCGCATAGTCTTCATGACGGACACCACACTTGCAATTGCGTCAACTGGACGTTTTAATACTGCAGGTCTGTGAAGCCTTTGCAGTTGCCGCAGTATTTTACATACATTACTTCCCTTGATTTCGTTATTTCTTTAGCCAGGAGAATTATTTCAAAGAAAATCCTTGCTACAATGCACAGTTTATGGTTGCTTTCACATACGCCGGCTGCGTCACATATTTGACTACACAACTGAATATCTAAAAGTGGTTCCTACTTTTCACACTGAGTAATCGCTCATTCAAGATGGATAGGAGTTTCAGCGACTCTTTATTGAACTCGTGAAAGTAAAAATGACTTGAGATTGGTGCTACTAAAGCGATATGGGAAATTCATGAAATTTAAACAAAGAGCGATTCTAGTCCGGGTTAAATAAATGGCTGCCCGTGAAGAAATCGATGCTGTTATGTACAATTTCAATGCCATTACATCATTGCCGCACACGTAGCGAATTTGTTTCACATACCTCCAACTATTTTTGCCTTTTTTACATGTAACATTTACAACTTTCTGGAAGTGTAAGTCATGCCTCAGTGGTAGATGTTAGTGCATTAGTACAAGCTGTGCTCGATTTCTGCTAAATTGCTCAGCTGAAGTTCTTTGCTTTGTTAGCTGAAATATTTACATCCAAATGCTTGGTCGTAACGATGCTTGCCGTCGTTTTTTTCTTTTCAAATAGCGAAAATGTAAGTTCTTTATGTTAAAGGCAATTTTAAAGGCAACACAGGGTTACAAAATCCTTGCAGTGTTCTCCGATGAAATGCAACGGAATTGTGAGGGAAAATTTCTGCATCCGATTGAGACGCACCCCAAAAGGCGAGAAGAATCCGTAGATTTTTACATGCTAGCCACGAGATGATTCCTGGAGCGAAATGGAAGCTAGCTAGGCAGCACCTGGTGGCAGCAACTCGGTCTTCCTCATAACAGGCAAACTTTTGAGCTCCGGCGTTTTTGTTCACATTCGCCAAACTTTCGTCCGCCCCCAGCGAAATCAGCGACGAAGCCTGTCGAATTGTTCGAATGCTGGATTGAGAACCTGGACTTCACGGTCTTGCTGTGGGGAAATGCAAGGAATTGACTCTTTTCAAAGTTAAAGCTCGAGTCATCGGAATTGAGATGTTAATCTGAAATGTGTGACACACAACTTGGAGTGCTTGTTGTGAAGAAACGATGGTCATAATTGCTCTTCTAAACAGTGAGCAAGTGAAACTGTGGATGCAATATCAAAATAGCGCAAGATCAGTTCACGTGTTTTCTGTAATTTCGTAGCATTAAGTGTTTCTTTATGTTGTCTTCCTTCTCAAAATATATTGAACAGCTTTTCGCTCACAAGGTACGATGACGAAGAAAATAATGAAGTTGGGTTATAAGAAAACGAAGATATTCTGGACATGAATGCTGAATTTTCCTCCTTTTATGTTATATGCAGCTGTCAAAAGCAATATAAGCTGAAACTATGCGTAGACTGTTTTACTGCAGCAGCTGTTCGTATGATTTTACAGCGAGTGAAGACTCATAATGCAACACATACCTAGCATTTTACACTTGTTTGACCGTGAAATGAGCAGCATTTTACTTCTATATTTTCTTGAATCAAGTACTATTTGTGCAGTTTATCATGTTGTTTTTGCAGTTTAAGAGAGCATCCTACTGACAGTTGAGTAAGGATCCCACACATTGGGTTAAGCGGGTATGAACTGGTGATAGGTAAAGGTAGGAAGCCGATTAAGAAAATCATGAACCGGCGACAAACAGACTCCTTTAACATCATGTGAATGTTACTCAAATGCCGCACACACGCTAGTCACTGACCAATAAATGTAAGTATTTAGCGTGTATGATATTTCCCAGATTCGAAAGAGTTCTTGGTAAGTTATCTTTCGACGACCTTCGGTAAGCCAACATATGAAGGAAACACACTTAAGATTCTTTTTGTGATAAGGCCAAAAGTTTGAATTTTTCGAATATTAAGAGTAATTTTTTTCTGCTAACTAATCTTTTATTTTAAGAATTCCATCATGATTTATGCACATGCCATACAAAAATTCATCCAAATAACAATCATATTAAATAGAAAGCTGTAAATAAAATGTGCTCCCGTCATAAATTTATCTCTGCGTGTTTTGCTTCTTTGAAATACATGACATTTCTTTACTTATTTGTTTGTTAGAAATTACGTGTGGTCATGTTGTTGAAGTGCAGCTTCTACTGAACATTCATTCTATGCATTGAGTTCGATGGTCATAACAGGCAGATCTCCCAATTATAATCTGACAACTGACTGAAAAGCGTGCAGTTGAAACCAAAAATGCAGAACATCACTACAGCGGATGCGGATAGCCAAAGTTAGTAGTTCAACTGCTGCAAAAATAAGGCAAAAATTAAATCACTTCTGCTCTGAGCGTTCAGCAACGCTATGAGTGTGTGCTGTACATCTGACGTGCATAATGTAATTGCTTATCTTTTTGTTTAAGTATCCGTGTGCAATGGATACAATTTTTCATTAAAAAGACACAACACGCGCTGTCCTGTCTATTTTGATAGATAGCGAACCGGAAAAACTCCTTTTGTTGGTTATGTAGAATAATTACAGAAGGTTTCATGAAAAAATGTGGGATTGCGACTCGTATAACAAAAACAAAAAAAAATAATTAGCGTACCTCTTCGGCTGATAATTTACAGCAATTACTTAAAGCATTCAAGAAGAAAAAGGCAACTGTGCAAAGCGTATCAGTTCAAGAAATAGAGCACGCACTTAGCGCCCCCTAATGCGAAACCGAGCCATTTTCTGCTCGCATTGCACAGCGCGCACGCAGCAAACGCGCAGGACGTGATCAGATCGTGCCCTTCCTTATCACTTTCAAAGAAGGAACTTTCACACCCGATCTGTCCCAAGGGAGCTCGTACTTCCTCACTTTCATTTTCGCTCCCGTTCTCAGTTTTTGCGTTTATTGAGCGATGCCGTTTGCCTGGCAGGCTCGCCTGGTTTACTTGCGAGGGCAGACTTTCTCACCATTCCCTGAGCTTTCCGTGCCTCGCGCAGTATCCAACTCTTCCTGGGGACACGGTCTGTGTACTGGCGGCACTCGCTCCTCACGCTGCCCGCCTCTCTCTCTTTTGTCTCAACTTCGCCCTCACTTTGTCCTGCGATCACAGCTGTCGCTTCGCAACCACCGCCATTTGCCAAATTTTTTCCTATCTTTACCGAATGAACCTTCGGGCCAGTATCTTTATTCATAATGGAATATGATGTTAAGTTGGGATTTTATTTTTTCCCAAAAAAAAATTTTTCAACGCGAAATAGAGAATGCATGTTTGAAAAAGGCAATCCAATTTGTGGTCATACTGTATATTTCAAGGAAGAAATATTTTAGGCGATCACCTGGTTATATTTTGCTAACATAAAGTGCAGAATACAAAGTTTAGTTGTGGATAAAATTAACAAAAAAATCAGTTGTGGATAAAATTAACAAAAAAATCAGTTGTGGATAAAATTAACATAATAGAAACATTTAACTTCGATGGCTGCAATAAAGAAACTACATGTTACAATTGCATCAATAATTGGAGAGCAATAATATCAGTGCTGATGTAAATATTGCAGAAAAATTATTTCCCAGCAGTCCATACAAAAACTAAGGGAGGACGTATATTAATGCAATAATTATTGCCCAAAGAGAATTTTTTTCATGTACTGCATTATTGCACATGAATGTCAGACGTAGAAGTAGAATTCAGCCTGTGATTTTTACATTATACGGCACAGTTATGTAAGCAACCTAATCTGCAATATATCGCCGCCTTGTGTTTTTCTCGCCGATGCAATATTGTGTCAGCCTTGAAGGGTGGATGAAGTTAATGAAAACATTTTTAAGCGCTCCAAGCAAGGCTTTTAATCGTGCGCGCAAAAGCGTAGACTAGAAACCAAGCTCGCACCGAATAAATTTCGTAGCAGATAACCTACTCTGAAAACTTTGATGGCAGATGCACAATAAATCGTGGTCACTATAATCCAAATGAATAATTGGTGGTTTTTCTATTCTCTCGTTCTTAAAGTAAAGTAAGAGATAAATTCTTTACTTCCCAATTTGAAGCTGCTTTTACGTCAAAAATTACTTGCTTGTCAAAAAGTTATGCGCCTGAGTCGTGTATGAAGTCGTAACGTGCAATAAAAACTGCTATATACATGCGATACTCGACAGTTTTTGTGTCCTCTGAAGCCTGGCCTTGATGTGATGTAGAATTTAAGCTTTGCAAAGTCCAGTGTTCTTCGTAAAATTTTAGTCTCAGGAAATTTGTTCAGTTGAGCTGAGAAGATCCTGATCTTAGTTTTAGACTTGAAGAAGTGATAACATTAGGAACTGTCTTGCACTGTGTATGAGCATTGAACGTATCTGCGCGAGCTTTGTTCTAGCGTTTTAATATTCATTTTATGAATAGTTTTATACGATTTCCGAGCGGCATGTGCTTTCCAAAACTGTAATTTTCAAAAGCATATATTCGAACTTTTGTGCTCCTTAAGCTTCTGCCTTCACGTTCTGAAACATTAGACCGTTGCGGCTTGTTCCTGCTTGTTCCTACCAGCCACTCGATGAGAAATAAGTTTATTTAGCGACATGAATAAGAAAAACGCCTTTATATGAAATTCAAACTTCAATCACACGATCAAGATGGAGAAATCATAAGTACGCTCTATCAGACATTGTGTGGAAACAGCGAATATATGTAATCTGCAAAGAGCGATTATCATTGATTCACCGTCAAATTATCGCTTGAAACTCGTTTTCAAATACCATGTTGCCATAGTTTTTCGATATACATGCTATTGTGTTGGATTTTCTTTTATGCATAAATATAATTTGTAGAATAGCACTTCGAATTTACGGACGTCACAAATATCACATTGTTGAATGTGGGGGTCATTAGCAAAGAAACTGGCATTTCAACTACGACGGGATGTAAGCGTTTTAATTCATTTGGAACACTTTGAAGGAAATTATAATCACAGTACAGTGCAACAAAATTCCTTCAAATACTTCAGTTTGATTTATCTGTCAGAGGTCGACAACAATACCGACGAACATCGACGGATAAAAATTAAGAGATATCAAAATTGGGAGATATCACTGATTTGGAAATTGTAAGCTCAGGGTCAATATAAGTGAAGGTGTACTATTGGGAAAATTTTTCAAACGTATGAAGGGGTTTCCTATCCAGCTTCACCAATCCTGCATGCCCACGTCATTGGCACGTTCAACGTCGTTCACATTCACAACTCACATGGCGCAGTTGACCATGAAATCATAAATGCCATGTGGTCTTGATCACACTTTTTCCCTGCAATGTTCGATAGTTTTCAATCATTGTATTCTTTAACACAGATCTTCAACACAAATCTCGAATACTTAAGTCACGTACACCAAAACCTGAAAAATAACAATCTGCGCACTTCTTTGAAATTCCCGCCATCAAAACACATCCTCAAATCGCTCCATCATTAACGAAGGTATATATGACCATGTGATGTTTATAATATCTAACTTTTCGCTTTTTTGTGTCACAGTTTGCTGCTAACATTACCCAGTCTAACTTTTTCACCGCCTGCATGCATGTTTTTCGCCGTCCAAGTAACTAAATCGCTTGGGGGGCGAAAAACATGCATGCTCTGGCAAAAAAGTTAGACTGGGTAAGCTGACTTTGTAAGAACTCGACTTCACGTGTTTTCAGACCATAGAATCTCACTAAAATAGTTTGTTACGAGTTAAAGCTGCCTCAACTTCCTACGCACACACAATATATAGATACGTGCGTTGATAAACATTTACGTACTTTTTTCCTCATTAATGAGCTTGTGTGCGTGCATGAACGAAGTGTTAGTGTAAATTTGCTGAACCTGTTGCTTTCATTTTTACGTTACTTGCGAGTTTTCACATAATTTTTAGTTTTGGTGCATAATTTCGGTACAATGCTAATGTTTAACCTCTGTCATATCGGTCTGCTATCGTTTAGAAGCAATAAAAACATGGAAAACCTTGAAGCTTTTGAAGTATGTAGCTACTGTAACTTCTACCTGGACAACCGATGTTCTAATCCAGAAACTTCGAAACTCTCACAACTTTCCGTTCTTTGCAGACGATCTTTGTCTGCGGAGCTCACGAGCAATCATCGATTATATATACTCGTGTGAAGTTTTCAGTCAATTAAACCTACAAATTTTGAACCATCCAGTCATGTAACGGAGATAGTAGAGCGAGAATTAGATAACAGGCATAAATAACATCGGTACGTAGGGAAAACATGAGGATATTTCAATTACCTGTTACCCTGAAAATAGAGTTACCACGCGTCCTGTGCGTGTCGTATCCTCTGTGCTGCAATATCATTCATACGTACATTAACTTCCCAAACCAACGTACTTTTGGGATAATATTTGGTAACCCGATTCAAGAGCTCATCTTATTTTTTACGATGAAAATCAGTATTGGCAGCAGTGAACCGGATTAACTTTATTCAGACAACAGAGACGCCATGGTAGGACAAAACACAGCCTCACATCTCGATCAAAGCCTTCATGGTCGAGCCATGCATCTTCCATGAAATGGATATCGAGAAGATCAAGTCGATCTCCGTGAGATATTGATTCTCTGGGGAGCTTGGAGAGCTTCAGGAGAGCGGTTCTGTTGCTCTGCTGCGAGGCTAACTGCTTAAACCAATTGTCTTTGATCTTCTTTGATAGCTGCTCGCTTGCTCTGCAGTGAGATAAACAGGAGATGGCGCAAAACTACGAATCTTCCAGCAGGCCGCGGCTTCCGGCCACTTCTGTAGCTCTACGGCCTTTCAAATTAATGGAAAAAATGGCTCACTGAGCATTTTTTGTCAAATATTGAAGAGAAAGTGGCGTATGATTGTGGTAACTTGAGGCCATGAGTGTTCTCAGTGTACTGCGTGTTTTGTAGTTTTTCAGCACTTCCTCAACAGATGACGTAACGTTCCTCCAAAGTTTTCTCTTTTTTCCAATTTCTTCTATTGGCGTGAAAATATGGCAAATACAAATGAATATTCATTACTGAGCAATTAATAAGTTATTTTATATTGTCATTTGAAAAAAGCGCTTCAGTAGTCATAAAGCTGAGGCCATAATAATTTAATAATTAGTAGTCATAAAGCTAAGACAAAGTGACCAGGATGCGTGCATATCATCGTGGGTATCTTACATTCTGAGCTGGCATCATGTTCGCTGTGTGGTGCATATTTACCTAACGAGAATAAGCCGCCACATTCTTAAATGCACCATAACGCATGAGCTGCGTAAAGTGCACAGATACTGACATTAAGTCCATAGATTGACGATCATAACAGTTTTCATGCCCAGTCATGTTGATGACAACTACTTCTTTCGTGTTACGAGCTGAAACGATCGTCTCTACCGCTCCGCCTTTAAAAATTGTCGAGGGCTTTCAATATTAATCGTTCATCTAATGTCAGCTGCCGATATTGATACTGTCAAAAAAAAACTCTGTGGAATCCGTGTAACATTCTACGTGTCTAACTCGGTAGACCTCAGATGCAGATTTTCTGTTCCTTGAATTAAGTACTTCATAGTTTTCAGACTAATTGAGCAACAATGCTCGCACAATTTTTTTTCAGTGAAGGGAAGATTTCAGTCGTAATTTCTTGGATACATCTTTTTTGACATACTCATCTGTACAGCGCTGATCTAAACAATCATGCCGTAACTTCCTTTTGTTTTTTGCAGGCCATATTTTTTAACTTGAGCAAATAATTTCTTTCTTTGAGGTTTCAGTTAAGTAATTTATCTATGTGCCATACATGGCTGTGCGAGATTCTCCTTCCTTCAAATTTCCAATTTCCATCGATGTTTCTAAAGGTTGATACAGCTGACTAACTGTTGGCATTCTACTATATATATATTCGTTGTAGTTCTCCGAAGGCGCTTATTTTGTTAATTATTAGTTCTTAAAGAGCAATTTATTTTTCTCATTGCAAATGATAATTTTGAAACATTTACGTCGAATTTACTACCTTCGCTCCACTGTTGCCATGCTAAACTTCATTGCTGTGTGCTCACTCATGCTGCGGTAATCCTTGGAATCGCTTCAAATTTGAATATTGTTGGACTCTAACAAGTTCGTTGACATTGAAGTACTACCTAGTTGAAACAAATAGTTTCAAAAAAATTGGAACAAAATATTACGACACAAAATTTCTCAAATTTACCTGATGTTAAGTCATACCTAATTCTAAATACTTTCAGTAAATTATGTGATATATTTGCTACTTCTTTTAACATTAAAATTAAACTTCAAAACAACTTCGTTTACGCAGACTAAGAATCCAAATTATTTCCTGCATACGTCTGCTCTAATTCCCAACATGTTATTTCCATACCTTTCAATTCGGTTATTGGGCATGCATTCATTTTCGGGAGTACTTGCTTGTGTGCTACAACCAAGTTTTAGTATCGTCTTAATGCACGCGCTACTTCAAAAGCAACTTGACGTTGGTGAACGCAATAGTTAGGTTCAGAAGTGCATTTGTGTTCATGGTTTCCTGGAACACAACTCCAATGAAGTGTGTCGCCCGAATTCTATCTTCCGCTCCATTTCACTCTAAGAAGACATCAGCGGATCATCTAAGCCAAGACGGCGTTATGAGTTCGGCATCATGAGATCGAACCGCGTTCGCTTTCTGTGGCCATTTGTGCTCCAGTGTTTCAAAGGCTGAAATTTTTCATGCGAACTGCCTCGAAATGAGTCGCCGGAGCGCAAAACTCTCTGGATAACAAGGGAACTTTGCCGCTGTTTGTTGACAGGGAAAGTGAAGTGAACATAAGGCTCCAGGCAAACACGAGAGATTGCAACACCGCCCAACGGTGGCTTTTTTACAATGGACTTTATACCAAGTTCCCACTTTGTCAACTTATCCATGCTGAAGATTGCGGCCTGGTCTGATGATGGCTTCTGGAACCATGTTTTTACGAAGTTTCCATCGTTCCAAATTAAGGAGTTGTGACGAATTAAGACATCGACTTCATCGGCGTTCGCAAAACGTCGATTAGGTTAGTTGCTGCAACGGAAGATTAATCAATGTTATTTGGCTAAAACCAAGTTCACCAAGCAAATTCTTAGGAAATGGAAATTGGGACTTCTTTACACTAAATTTTACTCAAATTTCTTAGACAATTCAAATTTTATTTATCCATTGTCTTCAGTTAGTTCACATTCTTGCCGAAGAAGTAGCGGTAGCTGTTGCTGCGTTCAATAAACGCCAATATTATTGTGAGCACTCGACTTTGTGCGCAAGTCAAGCGTTCAAAAATTTAATCATCATTTTCTGACAGAAACTTAAGTCAAGCGATCAATTTCGAAGCAGGCTTGTAATTGCTTAACAGATCAGGACTCGCTTCACGCAAGTGACGTCACCTTTGATTTACTTCATGCTTGGAATATCTCCTGCTCGTTAAGCTTGGCCCTGACTCTACCATTCTCGCCATCATTTGAACAAGCATGAGGCATTTGAATTAGTGTCCACGTGGACGTTGTCGGCGCACCGTACCTTCATTACGCACCAATGACGGCTGCATGATATTCATGAGCTTTGAAACTTGTGTGGTGCGCTACCAGAAATGCAGCAATATTACGTGCAACTTTTCCGTGGAATATATGATGAGAAGCCAGAGTGCCGCGCCGCAGAGCTCGAGCGGTTTGAATGGAGTCAGAGGATGGATGCGTGGATCAAACAGCGGGTCATTTCATGAGTTTCCACCGCTAGATTGCTTCCCTTCCGTCCGGAAACCATTTTCTTGTTCTATTTGAACGGCGCTCACTACATTAGCTTTGAACTTCATGGCATGACGTTGTTTCGGGCCTCTTGACAAGTAACGTGATCGAATGCATTTCATTTCGGGCACTTAATTGATTTCTTTGTTGATCTTCTATTCTAAAATTATTCGATTGTAAATATGACACCATCTAACTTACACTTTGTCGGCCGTGATTGTTCAGTCTCTCGGTATTACACGGTGCATCCTCTATAACAACCCCCCAACCCCCCCAAAAAAATCATAAAAACATCTGTTATTGTTTTTGTCATATATAATACAAATATTGCTTATCACAATATATATCTATATTGTCATTGTTTATAAACAATGTGTATAAATATTGTTTTTGTCATTGTTTTGTTATATTATGTTATAATATTATTTATGGCAAAAGTTAATTATATTTTTATATGTTTTTATCTGTTAAAATCTAAGGAGGCAGAAGGCTGTTTAAGGGTAAGCATAGGCGGGTACCAACTACGCTGTCAGTAGGTACGCACACAAGCAACTACAATCGTGTGGTGGCAGCAGGGGTTTTGCGATCGACATCAAATGAGTTGCGGGCTTACGCATAGAAAGATCGACGTTTCTCTCTTGAATATTAAAACAATTAAAAAATTTTTTTTTAACCCAATGCGTTACAGAAGTAGATTGCTTCTCTAGTCTAGTACTTTTTTTAAATTTGAGTATAGCAACCTGTGGGCCCGAATAAGTTCAGTGGCTTCTAGGGCATCCTACCACCAACGCTATCGTGAGGTGTATAATTATGCTTAACCTAATTCAATTAACCTAGTATGTTTGTTTCTATCTTAATGAAAAATATTCTTTTCGCTTACTGAAAGGAAACAATTACACTCAAATGAAATCCGTTAAGAGAAATTTAGTTTATGAATACATGCATGCTATCGTATAGTTTGACTTTTTATAAATATCTCTAAATTGGACCACAATTTAGTAAATCAGCCTAATTTCCTTTGAAGCACTCTCCAAGTGACCTCTTCATTAACTTAGCTTCCGTCAAGATTAATTAATCAAAAGGAACTTGGGTAATTAACGTGTGTTAATTTACCGATTCTAGAATTTAGTTTTTAATAATTCTCATTTAAATGGAAGCAATAAGCCAAGCAGTGTGAATTATTGAATTGTTTTCGTTAAACAATTCCTTATAACGTGAATTTTTGTTCAGCTCGAACATTGTAGGCTGCTCAAAGATCTTCCGTGTAGGTATGTGTTAACGTAGGCCATAAAATCTTATGTAGTTGATAATAATTTCCGAAAACCTATGCCAATAAAATCTCCACGCAAACCCAAAAATTAAAAGGGAACATGAAAATCATCACCTAGGCCCAAAAACTGTCTCAAAAATAGAAGCAGACTAAAAAATCATAAAACAAACAAAACTATCTAAATGTGGACCAAATAATTTGTTCCTAAACAAATGCTGCACCGGTGCAAAGATGAAACTTTTAACAGTCTTCACAAATTTAATCCATTTAACCCATTAGACGATTAAATATAGATGCTTCTGCAGTCAATCTATGCGACTATGTTCAAAAGAAATTTATTTTGCGATATACAATCAAGAAGGTTGAATGGGACCTCCTTGCATGAAGTATTAGGCGGGGATTATAAAATATTAATACAGCGGTGAAAAATGGAAGAGTTGTGTTCATAATTCAGTAACTCCACTAAATACAGGCTGAACAGCTGAATACAGGCAGTCGTAGGCCAAATTTTTGGACCAAACTGCAACAGATTTACTCACTAAACCTGTTTAGAACAGCCAGATGTTCCAGTTTGTTCCATTCACAGACTAGTCTTCATCACAACAGAGACCATTGTCATAAGAATATTCCCTTCTTTGACAGCTCAGGACTGTGAAGAAACACTTTTCTTGCACACTGTCTCCCGTTTGTACTTGAGTCACTCCATTGAAAAATACGTCGGTACTCCGTCGTCAAGGTGTCGCGTGGCAACAGAACACGAGGCAACAACGCTGCACTGATGAGTTGTGAGGCTGTGTGGCGCTGCAGCGAAAATCCGACTTTAATTCTCCCCAGGCCACGACGCATCCGCATCATCCTGCAAGTTCTGGGTCACCGTCTCATCTGGGTCGGTGCGGGATGGGCTTTCTTCTGTCAAATGAGAACATTCTAATTATTAGTGCAGGAATTGTTACCCTCGAGCTACCGGCAATCTCTCGACTTTGAGCTGGAAGACTCAAGCCGGGATCTCTCGCATCAACAATTATTACACACTTTTTCATCATGAATAATGATGAATATGTCGAAAATGTGAAATGTGGAATATTTTACACAGTTGTTTGCATTTGCTGTTTGATAACACAACTGAAAGCAAATTAAAAGCACTCTTTATTTGTGTCCGTGTAAGAGGAGATGAATTGCCTCTCCGAATAAATTATTTCCAAAGCACTTAAGATGATGATGGTTTAATCAATGTTTATCACAATGTTTTGGCTTTGTGTATGATTCCAGAGGCACTTAGAGTCGTGCGAGTGAGGCTCTGATTGAGATCAATCATTAGTGAGTGGAATGGAGCTGCGTGAGCCTCATTAGGAAGCTCAGCTTCTCTCATCGCCTTAGATGTGTCCTGATAATGTTAATCACTGAATGCAGCTTTCATTCTCCAGGAAGTTTGCGGCGTTGCGCAAGTTAGCATCAATACATCAGGTATTAAAGAAACGTCCTAAGCATAGAGATATATGAAGATTGTTGTCCGATAAATAAACATAAAAACTTGTAACAGACATTTTTTTCACTTAAGTTAGTGAAGAAGCTTCACAGTACTCCTTCGCACAATCTATCATTTCATGCATGAGAGCCGGCTGCGTCTGTCTGTCCGTCCGCCCACCCGTGTTGGCACACTTCGGAAACATTATAAGAATATGTTTGTAGCACCGATACGTGATTCGACTACTTCGTACCCATGCCCAGGGTACACTTTGACATGTGATCTGATATAAGTTTTCTTAGTTCATTTAAAAACAGTTTCAAAAATGAACTGTAAGTCTAGCTTAAAAAACTCAGTCTTTCACAGGACGCGAGCGCACTAGTCGTGATATATGAGAACGTGTGCATCATTCTGAGCCGAATAGGTCCACGTGATCTCGCTTTTGAAAGATGGCAAGTCGTTCATCCGTTGAGCAAATTTCTAATTTGACGTGTCCAGTTTGCTCTGAAAAAACAATGTGGCTTGAGGTTGTTTGCTCATTAAGGAGTCACTCGGACACAATGATGAAAAGTCAAAAGAAACTTGAGAACTCTCTGGAGTCTGGAATAAGCGAACGGCCTCACGTTGCCGAACCAGGACGCTGCTTTCAAGACGCGATGCGGGAATAAAAACAGCTAGATGTTGAAACTTAACAAATTTAAGAGATTCCTTGAATTTAGCAGGCATCATTGGAAATAATTTAAACAAGAATTTTTATCATCAGCGTGCATATTTAACGAACATCTTGACAGGGTGAAGGTTATTTGAGTTTTGCTACACGATTGCCAGCCATCTGCATCTGACCTCCTGCCTCGTGTATCTTTTGATGTGGAGGTTATAGTCGTGTACTGCAAGGAATCATACTTATGTAATAAAACGCCAGGTGTCTCCTTAAGTTTATTAATCAGTAAAAAAATTTATGTGTGATCTCTCCTATGTTATTACAATGAGAATCTCATGGAACACATTCAATTGGTTAGTCCGTCTCTCTTTCACGCTCTCAAAGGAGTCTTAATGACCGTGTTTGTGATACGAGTTTTACCAATGCACAAGTACGAGAATAATTTAATTGCGGGTACTATTAAGATGGATATATTTGTTTGTCATCCATGTCTGGAAGATATGTCTGAAAAAATATTGAATCCCGTCACTTTTGACGGATCGTGTACACTGGTTTTATAAAAAATCTTCCAGATACTGATGTATTTTAACAACTGCACTTATGGAACTCTTGCCGTCATGCTTGGAGATTGTGCTATGACATCAATTTAAGCCGACTATGCTCCATGGCTGCTGTAATCGTATGAGTACTGCGTAATGTTCTATGATTTCTACTTTAAATTTCTGTGCTCTTATAGAGGCTTGACTTCAATTCATTTACACTTACTTGTCACTTTTACGACTTAACTCTTTCTAGCTAGTCTTTCATATCTTCACACCGTTTTAGCATCAGCCATCAATTCGATTACCCTTTACAACAGTTTGCTCCATTTTGACAGTGACGCCCGTGCGATTGTTATTAAGATTTTGAGATTTAGTATTATTAATCGCAACAATTGTGAAAGGAATTTTAATGCTGCATAATCACATTCTCTCTTGCAAGGTTCATTCTACAAGGCTGTCGATGAATATAAGAGCTCGATTGAGTTGTCTCAGTAGTGATAACACCAAATAATTTTGCCAGCAACATAAGTGCAATACCGAATAATATCGCACGTCTAAGGCATAAAATTTTGTACGTTATCATATTAAACTGCTTTGTATTATGTTATCGAGGAATCCCAGTTTTGACTCTCTCTTTATATATATCATTAGGAGGCTTTCAAAGTGTGACAAATTATTTTATAGTTTTATTTTAAAAGTGCTTGGCTCAGACGTGCCGCACTCTCAAATCGCAGAGGTACACGCGCATGTATTTATTTCATCTGTTACAGCAATAGAACTGTTGTTTTACTTTTGCTCTGGTCTACAAGATGTGTCCATCCAAGTATATTCTTGCAGAAATCTAAGATTTGTAATGCTTTCGAGTCTGCTGTAACACTCTTGATCGTGAAATTTATTGGCACTAATTGATTCTATATTTATGAATCGATCATTCGTTACAACCATATTTGAAGCGAGTGATTGATTGAAGCTATAGTATCGCCTCTCGCACAGCATGTTCAGAAAACACTGAGGGAACATTTGTATGAGGCCACTTTAAACAATCAATTAATCAATTTAAACACTTTATCATAAGAGTTACAACAGTAGATTGTTTCTTAAGATTTATTATGATTTTCGAACCTCAACTTATATTGGTAAAAATTTTTCCTATCATTCCCATTTAGTCGCTACTCAAGTGACGCACCTCAATTAGTTGAATAATAGTTGAATAATTCAGACCAATTTTTTCCGCTCAAGTTAAAGGCCGCATAAGATGGTGACGTTTAACTCGAATATCGACTGCACTTTTTCTTAGTGCTAGACACGTGAAGACTATACCGAATAGTCTCAGCGATGAACGTCATTAAAGCGTATTGCTCGAGACGTCTTTGATTCGAGGAGACGCAGTTGACGGAATGGAGCAACTGCTAATCGAGAGTCTCAAAGGCCTGGCAATTGGATCCTGCTAATCAGACTTCAGCTCTCAAGACGATGAGGAAAGATTTAGTGACTTTTTTCTTAAGAACAGCCTGCCAGGTCCCAGGATTCCAAGACTCTGGGGATCGTACAAATGAGTTGAAGGAAGAGGAACAATGCGGCGTTCTGGGAGTTCTGTATCGCATTCTGGAAGATTTCAATTCTAAATCAACGAACACAGTAGAAAAAGGCTGGAATTCATTTCAGCACAAAATGCTTTCAGTTTCTGTTTTTACAGACTTTGAGATGAGTTAAATCGAGCCCCAAAGCTTAGTTAGGAATGTGCTTTACGTGGATACTGTGGTACATAGTTTGTATTGGAATTCGAAACTGTACGGCCACCAGAATTTCTCTGAGCATAAAATGGATCCGAGAGACATTCAATTATGTTATGGCAGCATTCGACATTCGTATGCAGTACTAGCTACATTTCACGAAACAGCGAAGTTGCGAGGCCTGACCTTCTGGAAGTTGTAATGCCCGCTTCTCATATGCGCAGTGCCTTCCTGAATGTCAAGCCTAGTCAAATGGCTCGCAGGGTGCGTCGCGGTAGTTTGCTTCTGAACACAGATTCCAAAATGCTTATGATCAATATGTTCTTATACTCATTCAAGCCTTTCCAACTCACAGAAATGTGATTCCCTAAAAATCGACCGCATTAATGGCATATTGAGCAAAATATATGCACGCAAAGAATTCTCTGCGATTCAATTCTTGTCAACATACATTATGAAAACACTCTCCTGAAATGTAGCTTCAATCTCAACCGAAGTTTATGAAGTTTAAGACACTATGCGTTAGAATTACGACACATTCATGTTCAAGTATACGTGGGCATGTTAGCAATGTCTCAAAAGACAAATGTATTACGCATATGTGGCATTCAGCTGTGTAGCGATCCTTTTGGGAAATTATTGGTGTAGTTCATTGCCTTTGCAGGGTGGTAATTTTTCTCTGTTATGATATGTTTGTGAATATAGTTTTATGCTTCATTAAAATGTAATAGTACATCTATTGAGAAGTTATCGTAAAGAAATTCACTCTAGTGGAGCTGTGTTACAGAGAACACGTTTTCATTGAGTTCAAACAACTAACAAAGGAATTTCGCCGAGGATGCCAGAGTGGCAAGTTAGTGTGGCAAGTCTGGTCTCCATTTTTAGCGAGCGTGTTGCGATGACACTTCGCGTTTTCTGTTCACCTCCACCACAACGAAAACTTCTGAGTTTTTGCGCGAGTGCCCGAAGAAGGGCGCGTGTCAGCAACAAAAATGTGTCGGTCCGGGTGCAAGTTTTTCAATTTGTCCTGTCCCAGCGCCAGGATGGTTGTGTCGTTCATGTCAGCAGGCTGAGTGGAGCTTCAGTTTATGTGACGCGTCCTCTTACCTCGCTTAACGCTCTCTGACGGAGGCACCCCGCTCCTCCTAAGTGCGTTTAACAGCCACGGCGCACGAAGGAACGAAGGTCTTGAAGGTCTTCTTATTCCATGAGAATATTTAAAGGTTTTGCTCTGCTGCTAACAGTTCATTAAAAGGAAATGATGGAAAGCGTGAAGATGATGAACTGTGTTTTAGCCGTTCATACTGCTTTTGATGGAGGGGATTTTGATGGAGCGCTCAATCTGAGGACTATTAAAGAGAGCACATATTGACAGAAAACTAATCTGGGGATTTTGACGAATTCCCCTTCCTAAGTTGCGAAATATTTTGGTCGTTAAGTTTCTAAATTTCGTATATTTTTCTTAAATAAAAATTTATTTTGCCTGCCCAGTGCTCATCTCACAGTTGATTCAAAGCGGCAAGTTTTCTGGTCAAATTTGCATCCGTGGAGTTCAGTGCAACGCTGCTGTGAGGCACAAAAATTCCTCATGTACTAAAGCCTCATAGTTTACATAAACTGTAGCTGCCTCATGGTTTCTAAAGAAGAAATTTATGCCGTGGTGACCATGATACTCCCACACCACGGTTAACGAACGTAACATGCTGAGCATTCAATTTAGGCCCCTTTCGAGTAAAAACAATTGTAGTAATTTATACAATTCTTTTGCCACAAACAATTCATCAGTAGATTGTTTCTTAAGGCTATGACAATGAATAAATTTGAGTATAGTTACTTGTGGACCCGAATAAGTTTATCAACTTCTTGGGCATCCTATCATAAACGCTATTTTAAGATGTTCAATTATGTTTACCCTAATTCACTTAGCCTAGTTGCACACTAGACTGATCAATGAGTTGGAGATTGAATGCTTAATTTTACAACAATGGTCAATATGGATTAGATAAGAACGTTACATGTATTCTAGAAAAGACTAAAGATCAAACTTAAGATTTAGGTCATTAATCATGGTAAATTACCCTGTCAAGACGAATCATACAGTGGAAAGGATTTGATATGATTGCCCTTTGTAATTAATATTTCAATAGAAATAGGGAATCAAGATTCGTATTAATAGCTATGTATGAACTCTTTTCACGGATCTCAGCAGGTATGTAGTGACCGAGCTTTTGAATAATTAAGA
The DNA here is from genome assembly GCA_014220935.1 of Platorchestia sp. MABIK. NCBI lineage: Eukaryota > Metazoa > Arthropoda > Malacostraca > Amphipoda > Talitridae > Platorchestia > Platorchestia sp. MABIK. The sequence goes on along the minus strand of JACJUY010003841.1, from coordinate 2,468 downwards.
AGTATGAAGAAACTTCTATTTCAAATAATATGATCATGATGGCCAGTTTGTGCAGTTAATAACTGTTTCAGGTCTTTGTCGCCTTCATTAGTCAATATTTTATACATGAAATTACATATGGAAAGCTTGTATAAATCCAAAAGCCCAAAGATTTTTCTACTTCTGAAGGAATTATTCGCGTGAGCATTATCTTCTAATTTTCTTACCGCTCTAACGTGTTTTTTTTGCAGTGCATGAGCAAATTGGTTATATTTTTATCAGTTCCGTGCCATGCTTTTTTTTCGTGTTGTAAATTTGGAGAAATGAGCGTTCGATAAAGTATTTTCAGAGATTCTTCGAGTCATACATTCATCACTTTGTTGAGGATTCCTATAAATTTTGGTTTTTTAGCTCTGAAACATGCAATGTGCTCTTTGAAAGTCAGATGTTAATCTACAATAATGCCCAGAAACTTACAGGACTTGATTTTTTCAATTTCACCATCACCAATGTTAATGGGTAGAAGAGATCCATTCCGTTTGTAAGTGAATAAAATGTATTTTGCCTTATTAATATTGAGGCTTATTTTATTAGCTCTGAGCCACACTGAAACCTCTTGCATCTCTTTATTTAGAGTCTCTGCAGTTGAAACGAAATTTTCATTAGGAAGAGCCGTAAAAAGCGTGCTGTCGTCGGGAAAAATTAAAATGTTGAAAAATGAAGTAGATTCAATTCTATCGATGATGAAGATAAAAAATATGAGTGGCCCAAGGACATCTCCTCGTGGTATACTCCATGGCTCATTGTCAGTAGTAACGATTGTGCACAGTCAATGGCAACGTATTGCTTCCGACTTGTTTGGTATGATTTGAAACAATCATATTAATGCCATAACAGTGGAGTTTCAAGAGTAAAATGTCATTGTCTACAGAATTGAATAATTTTAGAAAGTCAAGAACCACGTAGAAAACACGCTTTCCTTCATTTATGCTGCAATAAAGGTGCAGTAAATTATTTAATACAGCCTGCGTTGTAAATTTTTTGAAATGAAAACCATAATGTTTATCAAAGATAAATGATTTTTGTTTAAAATAGGATTATCCTTTTTCATTTACATTTTTTTCAAATATTTTCCTTATAATTACTAGTACAGAAACAGGTCCATAATTAACGCAAGTTTTATCACCATTTAAAAAAGGGCTTATTCTGGCAATTTCGAGGGTTCGGGAAAATACCTAGGAAAAGAAACTGGAAATGATATTAGATATGATCGGTGTTATTATACCAACTATGCCTTTTAGCACATTAGCCGAAGACGTTTTTACTCAACTTAGATTCATTTTTCAAGTTGAAGTTGTCTATGTTCGAGTTGAAGCAATTTTAAACTTGAAGACAACTTGAAAGCAATTTCAAGTTGAAGTTGCCTTTGCAATTACGTCCCAGACATTAGTGGCGTGAAAAATAGAGTTGTACTCACAGACATGATCCGTGTATTCCAAGTGGTCAGTTGGTTCACAAGTAAAGCCATCAGCAAAATCGTTTCCTATGTTTACAAAAAAGTCGTTAAACACAGTTGCAATGCATTTTTTCTCGTTTTGTTTCACATTATCTTGAACAATGAGCTCAATTGTTTTCGAAACACAGTTATTCGGATTATAGAAATATTTAAGAAGTCGCCTGTTTTGTTATATCAGCTTTAAATTGAGTCAATTTGAGCGTAAAGTAGTTTTTTCAATATTCTTATTTGATTTGTCACATAATTTCTGAATCTGGAATACATTTCCTTAGATATTCTCCTTTCGTAAAGTAGTTCTAGGAACGCTTGACGGCTCTTTATATTGATAACGATGTCTGCAGTAATCCAGGGCTTTTGTCTATTTTTCGGTGTAATTATACCAGTGATGATCGGACAACATTGATTATTGGCAATCGTTATATTTCCAGTTAAGTTTAATATTATTTCATCAATGTTTGTCGCATTGATATGATAGATGTTCAGTGTTGGCATTGATAATATTATTCTTCTAGAAAAATGCGCATTGTTTCCAAATTTTATTAATTTACACAATGATATGAGTAAGTTTCTGCCTGTGGCTTGGTACAAGCAATAAAGATATTTTTATTAATAAGAAGCTCCAGGATATGATTTGATTAGTCGGAGGTTATAAGTCTTGTAAGAAAATCAATTGGATCTGTCACGAAGATATTGTCGAGCGAAGTAGCAGATTCTGATGAGACACGTGTAGGTTTCGTGATGATTGGAAGGAAATGTTGGATGGAAAGGCATTTTTGAAATTTGGTATTTGTTTACGGCCTTCATGTTTTAGAAGATCGTTGAAGGTAACACAGATTATTATGTCAATGTATAAACGCTTGTTAAACTGCAACATAATGCGATGGAGTTTATTCAAGAGAGCTACCAAACAGGTTGGTGTAGGTCTATGTACAGTTCCAATTTTAATCGCTTACCGTTTTTCGTCAGCTTGATG